>JAYMTF010006196.1:0-10573 GCA_036897485.1 Pelargonium nanum
TCCCCCCCCCCCCCAAAAAGCGAAATCCCAGCCCCGCCACTGCAGGAACCAACCTTGCAGCATTCCTCGAGGGATAATCCCTTTACTAGTCCGTACAAAAATCCACTGGCAAACAAGTCTCCAGCTCCTGTTGCATCACTTGCGTTTGCTTTTCCGATTGCTGGAACTCTAACAATCTGCCATGGTATTCAAACCAAAACATTTTCATTTCACAAACTAACAAATAATAGATAGCATAGCAGAGATAGAGAGTAGCAGTCATGGACTAGCAACATCTACAAACCTCATTTCCATGTTTTGCAATGCACCCTTTAACACCCATTGTCACCACAGCCCATTTACAATGTTTGGCAAGAAATTCAAGTGCATCCTCAGGTTCGGCATTCTGTTCACCCCTGCAACCAATGTTAAGATAGGTCAACATCACGAGATTAAAATGAAAGATGAGATTACAACTGATAATCAAAAGGGTCAACTCTTCTTTTCTAACAAAATAAGTTCTTGTTTCACTTGCATTTTTTTTTTTCGGTTTATACCATGGGGTTCCTGATCGGGCCCGCACACTCGCGGTTGGCACCTTTAAGCCGTTTTACCGCACCAGAGCAGTTAAAACTTTCACCTCTCCCCATGGGTGTGTTGAGCGGGGATCGAACGCAAGTGCTCGTCCCACTCACACAACCTGTGTTGCCAACTGCGCCACTACCCTTGGGTTATTTCACTTGCATTTTTGTCCCAAAATAAATGTCTTGTTTCCTTTCTAAGAAGTTAGTTATGCATGAAGTATCAATAATGTCCACAAAATAAGTTAGTTTAAGTTTGTTACAACATATGTGCATAGGGATAGAAGAGTAAACATACAACATTAACTAACTTCTCCTTAAGTTTTCTCAAAATAGAAAGGACACTTATTTTAGGAAGAAGGGAGTAAATCATATAACCAAGTGACAGTCAGCTACCTCAACAGCTCCGCTGCTTCATCCTCATTGGCAAAACAGAGGTCTATGTCTCCCGACTCCAATAACTGTAGAAGTGGTACTCTGAAGTTCCGAACCATCTGGTCAAAGTAAAGACTATAAGATGATGCCTAATTCAAAACTTTCCACATTAAAAAACCATAATAAGGAACTTTTGGAGTCAAAACATGACAAAGAAAAGCAAAGTTAGATAATCAAATAAAAACAGAAATTAGGCCTTTGAAAAGAACATTTCAGTTGAATACTGGTTTTGTCAAATGTAACTTTTTTTGATGTAATGACTCCAACCCAAAACTCCAATTAAAATGCGAAAACAAAAAGGAAATGACCATTTTAAGCAATACCTCAAAACTAGCCAAATCCAAGGATACAGAAAGACCCTCTAGTTTGGCCTTCTGAATAGCTGATTGAATAACATCCAAATTGAATATACCATATCTAAGCACCAACCACTGTTTAGAGCAGAAAAAAGTACCATATCAGCAAATATGAGTAAGAGTACATAAAACTTTGGGGTGATGTTACAAATATGAAGAAACAAGTAAACCCAAAGTCAACATGCAGGCTTTAACGAAAGATGCCTAACCTTAGAGCCCTTAAAATCTTCTCTCGTCAATTCACCTGCCTGAAAGGCAATGTGACGATCTTCAACTTAGTTCCATTAAAAAGCATATCAACTCTTAAAGTAGCAAAAACTAAACTATGCACACACATTAGGGAATTGTGTACCTGAACTTTCACAGCATTTGAGAGACAGGGCCTCATAGTGCGATTGCCCAAAGCATCAACCAAGCAAACACACTGCACATAAACACAAACCGATAAAAGTGACGTTGAGAACTCAAATAGACAAGCTGAGCCATTTTGCATAATCCATAATGCTAAGCTCACCTGACCTGTGGAGCCCTTCTTCTTCCTCAGCCTAAATAGATTGACTCCATGAGAACTCATGTTACTTACAAATAACTGGCCTTGCTCATCATCCCCGAAAGCCCCAATTATTCCCGAGCTGATGCCGAATCCAGCACTCAGCCCTCGGACCGTATTTGCCACACTGCCCCCAGCAATTGTTATATGCCTAGAAGATTCCTCAGGGGATGACAGGATATGGGTTTTCAGCTCACTTAATATATGCTCAAGCTCTTCTATTGCAACCTAAACAGCATCAACATACAGAACCAGAACATCACTTGAAATTCCAAATTTCCAATCATCACTAACAAAACCATTTTTGAGAGTAAAAGACCATATTTCTAACAATGATAACATAACAAATAGAAAGTAAAATACAGTTGAAACATAGGACCCCGAGCCCAAATGTTCGATACACAAGTCCCAAAAAACAGGGCAAGATCAAATTTTATATCGGAGACCCAGAAAAAAAATCCAAAATTGAATGCACACAATACACTCACTGACTCAGATAATACAAACCCATTTCGATTTTTAACAAAAAGCTGCAGAGAAGTAGCAACATCTGAACAGATACAATGCTTGTCCAATCTCCGATGAATCTAAAAGAAGCAAAATTTACGGAATATAACAAAAAGGGTACCGGAGTAGAGCCTCCACGTTCACCGGGAATTCGATCGAGGAGGTCCAAATCGACGCGAGCGACGTGGTCGATGAGGGCGGCCGGCTGAAGACCGAGAATGAGAGGAGGCTGAACCTCTCCGTCGGTGGGTGGCACTGGCTCGGCTCCCATCTGTGACAACAGCTATATGTATAATTGAATTTCTTCAGATTAATGGGTTTTCGCTGCTCTCACAAACTCTGTTTCCTCTGCTTTATATAGAAATCAAATGGAAAAGAAGAAACAGAGCAAGCTGCCAAGGAGCTGCGCAGGGTCTACCCAGAGAGAGAGTGGAGCTCGTATGTGACTCTCTCTCTCTGCTTTTGTTTTTACATATTTGTCCCCAAACTTCAAGGGTATAGATTTTTTTTAGTTTATTTTTATTTTTTTATAGCATTTGTTTATTCAATGGCGCTGCACCATTATTATTGCTGATGTGAAGATCAGAGAACAAAAAACTGTTTTTAATGTTGTGCAAATGCTACAAAACTGTTCTTATATTTTATTGTCGATTTGGTTTTTCCTCCTTTGAGTGGTAAACAAATGTTAGTCAAGTGGAGGAACCTAATCTATTTTAGTAAAATCTAAGTGCATTGAATCATGATGGGTATTGTTTACGTTTAATTAACCTTTAGTATTTTAAAACTTAAGAAGTTTTGGATCATAGATATCAATAGTCACCCAATCAATTGGGATAACAAGTGGAGAGATTAGCTGCTTGACCACATGCACAAGATGCTATTTGAATCTCATGTATTCCCTTTCAGCATTAGGAATTTAGGAGGATGATTGGAGCCCTTATAAGACTCTACCGTTTCGGATAACATCTTATTGTCTAAGTGGAGCGAAATGTTGTGTTGGTTGCCTAGTAGAGTGGGAAGTATTGGAGGTGACGTGACAAGGCAGAGACCTTAGAGGTTACCAGTGAGGCAGAGATTCGCGAGGTAGGGAGACTTTAGATTACATGATGAGGCAGAGACTTTGAAGGTCTCTTGTGGAGACTAAGTGTTGAGTAGATGTAATGAACTTTCCTTGTGGTGACCGTTTACAAAAGATGGGTGATGGGCTCTCCTTATGGTGATCGTTTATGAATGATGGGTGATGAACTCTTCTCGTGGTGACTACTCTCCTTATGGTGATGAACTCTTCTTGTGTTGGTATAGGAAGGAAGGGAGAAGAACTCTCATTGCGATCTTTGAAGCTCCTTGTGAAGCCTAAGTGTTGAGTAGCTATTTGAAGCTGAGCTCTACGTAATCAAACTCTAGTAATAGAGCTATCTAAAGTTGAGTTTCACGTAATTGGGCTCTCCAGGGTTGAGAGCTCCATCGACATGTCTCTTTGTAATCAAACTCTTTGTGGGTTATTACTTGGGAAAACTCTAATAACTTTCACAATCATGGCTAAGTTAGGTAAAGTCTAATAATTTTCATGGATAAGTTAGGAACTATTAGAAGGTAATTTATCCATCCATTGTTTGTCCAAACATTTAGATTTTGGAATGCAACAAATGAGTCAATTTCTTGACTACTTTATTAGTAGTGAAAAAAGTTGCATGAATGTCATAACCTATAAATATAGTAATTCTGTGCTCACAATATGCTAGAAACTTGTAGATATCTCAAGATGTCTTATGATTGTGAATAAAGATATTGCATTGTGAACAATTGGTGTTGTGTGTATTGGGTTGGTTGGTAGATACAGTCACGGCCACGTTTCATTATGTGTTTTGTATCCTCTTCTTTGTGCTTTTTCTCAACACATGACCAAGGAAAGCAAAAGGAGATGATCATATAATTGTAAAAGCGTTTCGGCGCAGTGAAGTAGCTTTGTCTTGTTGTTGTAGGGCCATCAACCCTATCCTTGGCTCTATCTACCCCTACCCTACACACCACACCACACTACACTACACTACTATTTTACAAATCCACCGCCCAAGTCCTACACATTACACAACTTGGAGGAGCCAATACACTAACCCACTTGCTCTGTCTCAGTACAAACACAGGTATGTAATTTGATATTGTATGAGATTTTGAGACCGACTCATGACCAGAACTCAACAGAAATATGGGTGTAAAGGGAAGAAGACCCCCACAAATTAATGAAAAAGAGACCAATCATACATTGGAGATTTCAAGGATTCTCTAGGTCATGGCTTTTTGTCCGTTGTCTGTTACCCACCTGAAATCACGGAGAATAGCATCTTCAGCCCTTTCCTCCTAAAAGATGATGATCATAATCAGAGCCTATGTTAATAATTGAGAGCACGCATGGTTGGTTTGTCAAAATGAATAATATATAACAGATCTGCCTTCTTTTCTTTTCTTTAAGCGGGCAAATTATTCACTCATCCAGATAATATCATCACATGTACAATAATAGATAACGCTACAAATATCAGGCATGTACTGTCTCCATGAGCCATATCTAGAAAAACATTTGTGTCTGTTGTTTCATTGCTTCAAGTTAAACCCAGCTAGATAATAGTGCACACTGATTTCTTGCTAAATAACATATCAAGGGGATATTATTACAGGAAAACAACAGATTGGGGAGTAAAAATGCAAACAAGAACTCATAATAGAACCAAGAAAAGAAGAATCGTATCATGACATATATAATATAATCCTTGCTGCCTTCTGTCAACTCCCCAACAAGTTCCATTGTCAAACTCTTCTCTGCAATAACAGCATAAAACAAATATATGTGCGCATGTGTGTTTTCATTGTTGATATCTGAACAAACCTAACCAATATATTTGTTGTAAACACATCCTTGTCAATTGGATAGCAGCACCTGGTAATTACTTACAGCTAACCGCATTTGAAGCTTAGATTGAACCAAAGCATATAAACATAATGCCAGGTACTCATCTTGAATGAGCTAGTAGATAGATTATGATGTCTATTGACTACTTGATAGTAAAAAATGAAAAGCAAGATTGAAGAAAACTTTAGGGTACAAGAAGCAACATACAAGCTGCTTTATGACATTTGTTCTTTCAGAAGCAGAAAATGAGCTTCTAATTTCTTAGCAACTAGATACGAAGTAAAAGCACAAGGCCTAGGAACACCGATTCTGCCTAAAAAATGTTTGGTATTATTTGGAAAGAAAAAGTTCCCCTTCTCCATGAATTTGCACATAGCCACAACTATTTTTTGACGTCTGATCTCAGATTGGAAGCAAAAAAACTAAGTACCTTGAATCAATCTCATTTTTGAGAATCCTTTAATGCTTTATCTGGTAATATATTATTTGGCAGAGTAAGTTCTGGAGGAAGGTCACGAACAACTCCCAGCATTGAGTCGTACTCTTCATCTCGGCGTGCAAACTTCTTACGTAGCTCCTTCTCAAACTCAATCTCATCAAAGGACTTTGCATTTTCAGCTGCATGAACCTGTGCGAGGTTGGTATAATTGGTGGCTGACTGTGAAATAAAGGCTATCTCTTCATCGGTAAGCTTCCTCAGGAACTTTGCTGGATTGCCTGCCCACACCTATATAAATGTATTACATAGAGATCAATTGTATGCATTTTCAAAGGCTTTTATTTAAGCGACGTCGAATTTTGATGCATTACCTTTGACACACTAGATGCTAATTTTTGAAGTTAGACCTCTGATTCTGGACAAACTGTTTTCCAACTTCAGGCAGGATACATATGTATTTTTTTATTCTTTTTAGGGTGTTCAAGTGAAATTGACTAGGTTGACAGTTTAGGGGAAGAGAATTGAAAAGCATCAGAATCCTTTTATGCTAATTTTAGGCAAACAACTTAAGTTGATAAAAAGGAAACTCACATTGTTATTACCACCAATCTTTTACCATTTTCCCGACTCTTCTTGTCCTCAGTAGCCAAGTTATATTACAATTTTACCAATTTTGACAACTGGGCCTATACATCACCTAGGGCACCATCCCAAACATATAGATTGTAAGGAAAACTTGCACAGGGCTGAACCAGGACTTTAATGTTTACCAAGGCACAAATTCAAATCTACTCCATTCTGTTGCTATGTTTGGACATTTCCTTTTTAACAACAAATACGAAAGGTGAAAGAATTTATGGTAAACTGCATGCAAGTTTCTGTCGAATTAAGGGAAACAAAAGCAATAAATACTTGCTAAGCCTAACCATGCACACATTAAGACAGAACAGATACCTCTCCAGCAGGGATCCTTGTATTCTGCCTCACAAGGGCTCCAGCAGCAACCATGGAATGCTTCTCAACAACTACTCCATCGAGTAACACTGCTCCCATACCAACAAAGGCTTCATCCTCAATAGTACATCCATGTATAACAGCACTATGTCCTGCTCATTTAGAGCTTTATCAATACTCCAAGAAAAAAAAGGACCTTAAATCATGACAAACAGCATATAGCTACTGCATTACTCACCTACGGTAACATTGTCACCGATCATAGTTGGCAACACCTTCCCACTAATATTGGACTTGGCCACATGCACAAGGGAATTATCCTGTATGTTTGTTCCAGAGCCAATACTGATGCTGTTCACATCACCTATGCAAAAAGATATTGTACAATCTCATTACGATCTGACGTTCTGAACAATAATAATTCTTATAGACAAATTCATAAATTTCCATTTATTGGGTTTGAGGAAGTGGATATATGCAAATGATTTGGACAACACTTCAGGTCCATTAAGAATACACCTCTCTATAATGAGAGACAGAGACCAAGAGGACAAAATAACCCTCACATAATTTTCCACAACAAAATTTGAATCTGAATATAATCCTTCAGCATGACTTGATTATGGTGGGTACCCTTAAAATCAGTAACTTGACATGTCTAATATCCAAATAATTAGCAACTAGACAATACATAATCCAATGAAATTGTGACTACTAGATGGAACAACCAAAGATGGCCAAAAATACTAAATAAAATCAAAATGTTTCTGTGTAAGTGTAAGTGACATTAATTCTTATAGAACAATCAAGCGGACTAAAAGGGTATAAATTAGTGATAATTCTAGACATCAATGTGTGCCTCAGCCACAAGCATGACAAAATGTGGCATGAAGCCAACCTCTTCATAGCATGCATGGCGAATAGTTGCAGCTCAAACACCCTCATGTATCATAAACCTTTAAATTCTATTTACTAATGAGGCTAATTGACAGCTAGTACCAAGCACCATACATGTCAAGACAATGCCATTTCTCAAAACCACAAACCTAAAAATTAAAAAGCATACCTCTCAAAACACATCCATACCAAATAGAAGCTCCTCTCCCCACTTGAACATCCCCAATGACGGATGCGCTCGGGGCCACAAAAGCATCCTTATCAACACTCGGAGCTTTATCAAATACGTTCATCAGAGTCCGATGCCGAGACACTAACACAAGAAAAATAACAAAACCAAACATAAATACACAACAGATTCACAACCCAAAAAAAATATTTTCCATCAGGTGCAGCTAGCTCGAACAATAAAACAGCAGAGAAACCAAAATAATCAGAAAATTAGGTATGGCATTCAGACATGAGTGATCTAGCAAGGCAAATTAGGTCGAGAATCGATGGTTTGAGCGCATGAATGACGGAACATAGGTCGGGATAGAGAGAGAATCGAAGGAAGGAGATGGGATCTAGGGCTTACGTTGCTCTTTGAAGTAGGAGTTGCCTTGGAGGCGGGAGCCGAGGCGATCAATAGCCTGGCCGGTCTCACGAATCCAGAATCCGACGGTGTAGACTGCTTTGCCTAGGGTGCCCATGGTGGTCGGAAACGATCGCTGGCGGAGTCTGATAGTGGCACTGCCACCGGACGCTTTGGCTTTTGAGCTTCGTGTGTGACGAAGAGAAATGAAATCACAGTGAAGAAGGGCTAGGGTGGACTGTGGAGTATCCTCCCAAAATGGGAGGGTAGTTTGGGATTTTTGCGTCCTGCTGAATTTACAAAACAGCCCCTGAAACTATATAGGTAGTTCGTGTATGACACGAGCAAGAAAGATTCTCAGCAAAATATTTTGGGGTAATTGCAGATGCTCCCCATGAAGTATGACCATAATGCAAATGTATACCCATAACTATTTTTCTAAACAAATACCCCTACAAACTTGCACAAAACCATTCCATCAGTTAAATCTAACTGATATTACTCTCTCTCATCCACATGACTGATTATTTTTTGAAAATACCAATTTTACCCTTTCGGTGCCGGAAACTTAACTTTTCTGCCGGAATGGAATATTTTGCCGGAAGTTTGGCATTTGTAGCTGGGATTTTGGGTTTGGTGGCCGGAATCTGGGTCGTGTTCTTGTTTTTACCATTCTCAAAATCAAAATCATCCAATGTTAATCAAAATCAAAATTAAAAATTCTCAAAATAATCCATTACAGCAATCATCAATCATTACAAAATATAAAAATATTCAAAATCAAAATAGACGATGAATTTAATGAATAAAGATTATTCATTACAAGCAAAGGGATAACCCATTCAGAATTAAAACTTTTTTCTACCCAAAATTAAACCCTAATCACACTAAAATTAAACTAGTATCCAAAAATTACATCTCTCAAACTAAAATCAAAATCCTAAAAGTACCAAAACTCTAACTAATCTTACACAAAAGCAAGCCAAGTGATGGCGGATCTGGTGCGGTGTGGTAACGGCGGAGCCAGAAACCATCTGCTCTGATCTTCTCTCTACCGCTCACGGCGTCGTCTGACCAATTGAGCCCAGCTCCGGCAACACCCCTCCTTCCATGATCGATTCCGGCGAGATCTAACCCGAAACACCCAGATCTGATCGACGGCGAGTGCGATGATATCTACTCCATAGTTAGCATCGTTTTCGAAGCAAAAAGATGTTGTCGTTACAGTTGCTGCTCCTCATCGTATTCTTGTGGCCTCCGGGACGGGTGAGGCCATATCTAGCCGGAGCTCATCGGTGAAGGAGAGAAAGGAGAGTGGAGGCTGTGATGTGGGGAGACAGAGTGAATTGCTTTAGGGTTTGATGTATATGCCTATAAAAAAGAGAGGGCATTATTGTCTTTTCAAAAAGAGGATCACAGAGTTAGAGACGGATTAGGTCTATGCAAGTTTGTGGGGGGTATTTGTTGAGCAAAATAGTTATGAGCATACATTTGCATTAAAGTGATACTTCATGGGGTGCATCTGCAATTACCCCTATATATTATATGATAATTTGGGACTCAAATTGAGTCCCACCAATGTAGAAATTGATATTGTTAAGGAACTTTACTGATGTGGCAAGTCAAAAAAATAAAATATTACATATAATAACTCAATTTGAGTCCCAAAGATGCTGATGCTCTTATGAAAAAATTACTCTCCATTAGTGGGACTAAATTTTAGCCCTTATTAGGACCCACATTTACAATAAAATAGTAATTTCTTACAATACTACTGCACATGTCATTGTGGGAATGGGTAAAAAAATAAAAAACAATAAAGAAAACTTAAGGGACCAGCCCTTAATTTTTTTCTCCTCCATTGTTGGCTAGCTGACACATTGCAGACCCCGAAACAATGAGGTCTTGCAATGTGGATGCTCTTAGAGCATCCACATTGTAGGGACTCAATTTGAGTCCATACTTGTCACATTTGCAAGTTTTTGTCTGCCACGTCAGCAAGAGACTCAAAAAAAATAATTCACTCCATTGTTGGGACTCACTTCCATCAATAAAATAAATAATATAATTAATACAATCAAATGTGAATAAAAAATAAATAATACCTTATACTTAAATTAAACATAACGTTACTAATTAGAAATCAATATGACATTTAGTTCAAATTAAAATCCTAAGTATCACCACTCATATTTATACATGTAATTCTTCAACGGCTTGTTTCTTAACAGCTAGTTGTACAACGGCTAGTTTTTCAAATAAATAATTTTTAATTAAAGTTAAAATTGAAACTAACAATAATATTAAACATTAAATGAAATCAATTTCAAGATAAATTTAAAACTTATAATTTAAATTAAGCATTACATAAATGAAAACATTACAACTACATT
>JAYMTF010006197.1:0-10573 GCA_036897485.1 Pelargonium nanum
AATGTACAACTTGCTTGTGACTGAAACATACACTCTGAAGATCTGTTTCCAGATGACTATACATTAATCTTGTGATGTGAAAAATTGCTTAATGTTTTGATACTATTACTATTTAATTTACCTTCTCAGGTTCAAGACCCAACTCTTTTGAAAGATCCTCCCTGACAACTTTGGGAGGAAGTTCATTGTCAGCAAACACTTGACGTAGCTTCTGATACAATGCATAAAAGTATAAGGAGATGAAAGCAACGTGATAAAATAGATTTTTAATTCCTAACATTATGCTCTGATTTTATTCCCATGTGAAGAAAATATATCCCATTACCTCTACTGCATGTAAGGGAATTCTGAAAAATGGTCTTCTATTCTGTGGGCCTGAAGGAGGCTTCTTATCCACTTCTATGACTTCCACATTTGGATACTGTTTCTCACTTTCATACAGAGTCATGAGAGTGCTGGCTGCATCAGATTCTTTCTCTCTGCGCCTTCTTTTTGTAGGACCCCAGTCTTCATCTTCGCTAACTTGTTCACATGCAACAGCATCCTTTCCAAACATTTCCTGTTAGAAAACAAAATAACAACATGACACTACACAATCACCAACTGAACTGAGTATCCTTTCTATGTATTCTGATTTATGAACTGAGATTACACAATCAACAACTGTTGCAAGCCAGTAACCCTAAACTTTATTACCAAGACTCTTCACTTCACTCCAAAGTACCCATATGTCAACAAGATACCTACGCTGGCAATTGCCTACACACATCACAAACATACAGACATAGACACACACACGCATCCACACCCCACACCCAGGTAAATTAAGCCCTCAAAGCTTCAGCTAAGCCACTATGATATGCTTTCGGATAGTAAATGATTCAAACATGATATGCATGAGAATTTATCAGGTCTACAGCTAAAAGCACCTTCTGTGTTGAGATACTGTATAAAGCATACATTAAACGTCTTACAAACTAGAAATTTTCCAAGCAAGATAGCACTGAGAAACTTTGCTGCTGAATTTAGGTACAAGGTTCATGCAAACTAAGTTTTTACTTTCTTATCACTTTTATTTTTTCTTTCCTGTCTTGGGCCTTCCATTGGAAATAAACAGTAACTCCATAAGTGGAATTCCTTCAGAATCTTAGCTCAAACACATGATAACTAAACCTCTAATTGTTCCCCTTGAATGTTTGATAAATGCAGCTAGAGATTATTCGAATGGCTACATATAACTATACATCTATATAACGGCTTCCATACCTAGCCACCATAAATTATCTTCTTCGAGTCTCCCAGGAAACCAGCTAATCAATACACTGTCAAGATAAAGAATTTTGAGATACTCACATCATACAGCTTCTTGTAATCAACAGCACTTCTTCGTCTGCTGCCAGCTACAATTTCTCCGGTACTGGGATCATCAGAATCCAAATTGCTAATGACAGAATGATTTTTGGAGTCCACACCTTCCTCAGACATTCTGGATCCTGAAAATACTTCACCATCTAAAGACCAACTCAAGCTGGTGGAACTGCTTGTATCCTCAGATGCATTGTCATTATTGTCTTCCCCACTGACGGTGCAACTGCTTTCCCTCTTCTCAGGCTTATAATCTTCATCTTCCGAATCATCAGAAGGCCATAATTCCTCTGACTTCAGTAATCCACCCCCACCGCCTGGAAAAGCAGCTTCTTCTCTAAAAATTTCCTGTACCATGGACAAATGATATTATTTTAATTGACAGAGCAGGTAAGCAAATCAAGCATAAAAATTCTAGAAGGTTTCTACCTCCCAATGAATGTCCACAGAAAAGTGGGTGCCAAGATGTGCATTCATTGCTTCCAGTATTTCCATCTTACAGTCACAAAATTTACAAAACCAGCCCTGATCTTCTGGGGGAACTATAAATATCAATTTGAATTTAGGCATCTTCAAGAAGAAACTACATTCATAATTCAGTAGTACAATAAGAAAAGAAACTCAATGCAAGCTTACTCTTCTCTGTTTCTAATGGAGGATCAAGACATTTTTGGTGGAAAGCACAATTGCATGTTCCATCACAGAGAATAATATCATTATCTGGGAAAGCATCACGGAGTTTGCATTTTGAACAGAATATCTAATGCAACAAACATGAAATGAAAGTTAAATTTAGACGTGATCTGGATGGTGCAAATAAGGAATTGCAGATACTCATACAGCAAATGGTCCAGACTAAAGGGCTGTTGAACCTCCAGAATTTTATCAAAACAATAGTAGATTGATAAAACACGACGTTGTCCAGAAAAAAAAAAAAAAAAAAAAAAGGTTACCACTAGATATCAATAATGTTAGAAAATGGTAGCCCTCTTGCCTCCAATTTTCTCAATCATCCTTTGCTTCTTATTTTTAGATTCGTATACTTGTACAAAACAGCAGGCAACAGTTTTAGGAATTCAAACAACCCCTTCAGTTACCCACGTCCTTAGCATATGTTATAATGGTACAGTGCTTTACATGTTCATGGTAAACAGATCCATCCGGGGCAATCACAGAGTCTTCGATGCATCCTATTGAACTGAGCAAATCCAGCTGGCGAATTGCATCACGAAGTCCAAGTTTACACTTCAATATCTGCTTGTTGGCTCTTTGTAATTCCTTTTCCGGTCTAATTTTTTCTCGACTGTGGTAGAAATTCACAGAAATGCAACAACCCAATTAGATGAACTTACTTCTTTTAAGCTAGAAAAGCTTCTATGAGCAGTAAATTCTCTCCCTCCCCCAACTCAACATACATACTAAGCCATCTCATCAGATAATATTTAAGCTGGAGGTGTTTAACAATTTACTTTCAAATAACTTTTTACTTACATCATATACAATTAAAATGAAAGATCCTATCCATTAAAGGAAACAAGTAAAACAAACATATGGTCAGCGGATGCAGAACATTTAATCTAATCTTCTCAATAATTGTCTATGGCCTATGTTCATGGTTGAACTCTGAGGCTTATTTTGTACATCACACAAGGACGCTGAGGTTATTACTTAATTGAACAATCATCAGTGATGAGCAGGACAACATTTGCATCTGCAACTCCGTTATGCAAGACGATAATGAAGTTGCTAGGTACCTCAGATGGAACAGGTTGTATTGTGGGTTGGTTGAAGAAGAGGATGAGTTAGGGAGTTCTTTGTGATAAGAAATCACTTTAAAGCTGGAGGAAATGTTTATATGTTAGCTGTATGGTCAACAATATTGTATGAGACTAAAAAATGTTGGGCTCCAAAGAGTCTCCAAACTCCAAATCCATACGATGGGGGCAGCGGAGATGAGAATGGTTTGGTCGTTTTGTGGTAACGTTAGATTTCATAAGATTGGGAATGAAATTATCCAAGCAAGAGTTGGACAGTTGGTGTAACACCAATTGGAGATAAAATGAGGGAAAATTGCCAAGGATGATCTGGACATGAGCAACTTTGGGAGACTAGTGACACTGAAGAAAAGTGAGAAAAACCATTTAGGAAAATGTAAAAGGGATAGAGGTAGACCTAAGTTAACATGAAAATAAATGATAAGAAATGATATTAGATAGGATAAAATGGAAAAGAAGAATTTGAGTACAAAATTCCAAGGAGTTTTGCTAAATGATTCAAGTAGCTGACCCTAAGTTTGTTTGAGAAATGACTTGGTTTTTTGTTATTGTGATTTTCGTAATTTAAATGCACCAATTGTAATTTTTTTTAAAATTTACGTATTGTTGTTATGAAAATTAATCATTTGATTCTCTTTATAATCTAGTGCCATCTACGCTTTTTAATGGCCAATGTCTGGAGTAACCATTCATATTCAATCCTGACAGATGAGCAATTAAAAACTAGGTCATTGTGATACTGTACCTGCGAACCTCACCTAGCCTACAGCCACCTTTCCAATATACAGTTATTTCCTTAGGAACTAGGCATCGTCCTGTGTTAACTATGGATGCCCAATCAGTTGGCAAATGTTAAACTTAACTACAACCTATTAGGTGGAGGACACAAACAGTATATCATGTGGTCTCAAACTTCACATATGTCGGATGCTTTAACACTTCCCCTCAATTGCGGGTTGGATAACACAGTGGACCCTGCACGTGCATCAAGAATTAACAAGGAGGCAACACAACTGGGTCACTAGTCCCAAACCAAACCAGCTTTGATACAAATTGCAATGTTAAACTTTACTCAAACCCTAAACCTTAAGCTATTAGGTGGAGGGTCCAACCAATACATTCATATTGTTTCAATGTGGGACACTTTAACAGGAATCATCTATTGCTAATTAGGTCCTAATCTCAGTTTTTTTAGGAAATAAAATTTCTGTGAAGGGCAGCAAGGGCTCTCTCAACAGATAACCTTTAGATAATGCATACTAAGAAAGGTAGTAGTTTTCTCACACACAGTGACATACACACTAAAAAAGAAAGAATCGAAAATTGTATATATGAACAAATTGGCAACAATCTGTGCCTGAATCATACTTTTCTTCATAATGAAAAGAAGTGAAAAATACAGAAGAAAAAAAATCCATACCTCTGACCTTTCCAACCTTCGCCAGAGTAAGCATCAATAAGATTCTGCTCCAGCTTCATTTTGATCAAGAGGTACCTTGTTCTCCTTTTCAAGCGTGAAGGTTCATCTATCTCTACATTGTCTTGCTTTTTCTTCTTCGCTCTTCTTTTTAGCTTCCTAAGTTTACCATCCGCATCAGCATCTTTCGCATTCCTCTTACGGATAATAAGTGAAGATTTTGCACCTTCAACCGTCAACTTCGAGGAAGAATGCTTCTTGGATGACTTTTTATCAAGAGCTTTATTCAGAATCTTTTTATTAAGTAATCTTTTACCTCTTGCATCTCTGTACTTTGACAAGGCAAAACCTATGTTAGATTTTGATTTCTGTTTGCCTTCTAAATTAGACTTCTTGTCAACATCTCTACTTAATTGCGACGCTGGAAGCTCAGACTCAGTTTTGGTCTCCGGAAAACTAGGTTTACTGGAATCTTTGTTGATCAATTTCTTTCCGCCACCATGCATTCTGATATCTGTATCAGAACTGAAATATAGGCATACAAGGGATAAGTAATGAATTTTGCGGATACTAAAAAACTATATGCTTTTTTAGGGGTTGTGAAAATTAAATGCTTTTAACCTAGATATAATATTACCAAATTAACGTAATAATAAAGAAGAAATGCAAGATTGTAGTAGAGTTTACACAGTTTATCATCGATTCCTTGTGCATCACGACCAAAACATCAAACATGTCAATTATTTTCTTAAATGAGAGACCATTTTATATCAATTTGGAACAGAAGTCCATATACCAACAAAATGCCTAATAAAAGTCATTGAAAGAGCAGCAGAATTACGATGACATTCAATTGGAAAAATCCTTGATGAGAATTTACTCAAATTTAATGCGGAACTAGATAACAACTGATATAATGGAGTGGAAAGAAAAATAAGGCACATTGCATTTGTGGCACACAGTTCAGGGCTTCAAAGTTAGTATATTACAATAAATACATCCAAAGCTAAGGCATAAAATTTTTCAATATGATAGTTGAGACTAAAACCATAAACCACACATACTCTCAAGCACTTATTGGCTCATTGCAACATAATTTTAATTCTAAATTTTACATTAACATTGCTGAGCAAGCATCCTGCATCCATAGATCTGCAGGATGCCAACAATTTGCTCTGCTATCAATGTAACACAACATGTGAGCCAAATTCATCCTCCAAACACTAAACTGCTTAACAAAGAAAGAAAACGAAACCCCAACTTGGATGAGCAGTCATCTAAGAAAATATGTTGGTTAGACAAGGACAATACAATAAAAAAACTAGAATTTAACTACATTACCCGTCTTTCCTTTGCCTGAACTACAGTGTTCTTCAGTAACAACAAATACATAGCAGATTGACAAAAATAGATCAGATCGAAACGGGTATTATGAAACCCAACACTCAAGGACTCAACTGAAATGAGCCATCGCAATATCATTCATTTTGAAAATGAAAATTATATCTGCTCAATTATGTTCAATGTAACCAACCTATGATCATTCCAAAAAGAACTAAAAGAATTTACAAAACCTCAATGAAGATTAACAAGCCATAACTGAGATTACATTCAACCTCTAAAGTGAACTAGGTAAAGTACAAATCTTGACTATGACCCCTCATTGATCAACAACCATAAAGCTAAAGAAATCAATTTCAGCAGAAACCCAGAAGACTATAGTGCCCCAAGTTCCACACAACAACTAGACCTTGGAATCTGCACGTGGATTTAGAGAAAACACAAGAGAAAGCAAATCAATGCAGAGAAATTACAAGAAGGAGACCATACATTCATTCACGAATCTAAGCAGGCGCTTGCAGATGGTATCTTGATCGTCGAATTCCACTTTGAAATATGGGATTTTTCCTGTATTTTTCTGATAGCACCGAACAGACACAACAGTCACGCTCAGCTCTCTCCCCCAAAACAAAATCAAAGTCGCGCTGTGATGATTGTTGCTGAAATGGGAATAAATTTGTATGTGCAACCGAAAGATTTGAGAGATTTTAATCAGAAAATAAAATACTCCGTAAAATAGGTGTTGGGTCAGCGGCGGTCAACCCAAAGATGATTGCTAAAAAAATTAGTGCTGTCAACTTGGGTAGGATTCTAATGTTTTTGATTTGTTTATGTGTTTTTGTTATGAATCGTTCTGCGAACTCAATCAACCACGAGATAGTTAGATCGTTGACATGACATTATTTTTTAATCTCATTCTAGTGAGCAAATTTCCTTCATTCGTCATGGATATTCAATATGAAAGTTGTGACAATCAATATTTCTCCGTTTCTCTTCCTCATTTTTCTAACCATCATCATGAAAAGAATTTGAGGTTTTCTCTTTTTTTTATTGTTGTTTGAAATTAATTTTATGCATGTTATTGTATTTGAAACATAACCAAATACCCATTCAAGTAGAGTAGAAAGGAGCACCAAAAAGAAAGTAATCTTCAGTTTTTGGGATTTCTAGTTTTGTACTTGACAATGTAACTTTTTGTGTCAAGAACCTTTCGTTTTGATGAATGCATTTCACGTTCGATACATTTCTTTTGAGGACATTTATATGGTCCGACACACAATTTCATGATCAAAGCATGCATAAAAGATTATTTTTAACGAACTCCCCGTATCAATTAGCACTCCGCGAATTGGATGAATATGCTCAAGTTCGAATAATGAAAGGGTCACTATGAGGTAAACATATGCCCTCTACGTCGTCCTCATAGAAACCCACTAGCGACCCAATCTCCTTGGAGTTTTCAAATGCCTTGTCGCTTCTCTTTTCACATTGGTTGAACCATGTGATGGTCTATCGTCCTCCATTACTAGGTGTCTCGTAATTTGTTCTCCTCTCCGCAGATAAAACAAGGCTATCGGAAATGATACTCCTTCTAATGCCTAAATTAGAAATTGTTCCCTTGATATTCTTAGATGTATAAGGATTAGCGCTTACCTTCTATATTGTTTGTCTCTTCCTATTTATACTCAATATCTTGTATGTTACTTTTTCTATTTTTCTCTTTTAGTTTATGAGATTAAAGCTGCGAGTAGCATTAGGTTGTTGCGATGGTGACAAGCCCAATTTATGGATTTCACTAACTTCAACTCCTTTACTCACGTGTGAGTCTTACATATTTCTTTTATTAGTGAGCTTGACAAGTGCACATGAGACTTTTAAATTGACATTATCTCTTACGAGTAAGTATTTATCTTTCACATGTGAACTGTTGTAGGCGTGTCCATTTTATAGAAGGTTGGAGACCACAAGGAGAGACAACATAAATGGATCCAAGTCTGAATCAAAATAAACTCTGATACCATGCTAAATTTCAATAACATGCTACATATAATGGTTTAGGCATCTACTTCTAAAAAATCAACCTTATTAGTAGGATTTCACTTGAACCTTTATATACTCTATAATTCATTCATTTTATACTTTTTAATGTGAGACTTTAATCATCACTTCAACACTCCGTAACAAGTATGATTTTTTTTATTTGAGGGCCTGACGCATGCACAATCAGAGACTTTTAAATTGACACCCCCTCATGTGTAGGTATTATGGTCTCATTCATAGGCCACTGCAGACATACCCATCTGCAAGAGGGATAGAGACCACAAGTGGAGACAACATAAATGAGCTCATGTTTTGATCGAAACCAACTCTGATACCATGTTAAATTTCAATAGTGGACTACATATAATGATTTGAACGTTCACTACAAAATTTAAAAAGAGTTTCACTTGCAATTTTATATATACGATTCATTTCTTTCATATTTATCTTATTTCATCCATTTCAACAATATGTTCAAAACTTCATAATTTTATGATTATGAGAAGCATATAATCAAAATTATGTACTATTGAGAGTCTGACACATCTAAATCTTAGATTATATTATTCATTTAAGTAAATTAATGTCCGAAATTTATCAAATTAAATATATACATATATATTCATTTAAGTAAATGAATATCCAAATTTTATCAAAAAAGAAAATGTTGATTTCTAAATCTTATCAAATATGTTATAAAGATGATTTGTTTGTAGGTATGGGTATAATCCTTCAGAAGAGAAATATTTCATTCCAAATTGTGTGATGTAAAATACTAGAAATTATATTTATTTTTACAGTTAAAAAATTCCTTTCCAATAGAAAAGGGAGAGAAATATACTACAATTGATGCATCATATATTCTCCATCATGACCTATAAATACCAAGCATGATCATCCATACCTTTATTTTCTCAATAATTTTCACTAAAGAAAAATGGCTCAACTATGTTCTTCTCTTACCCTTGTTGTCCTCCTTGCGCTCGTGTCAGGTAATGCGTAAACAAGTGGTATCTTTTATTAATAGATTATGAGTTGTTTACTTCGAAATGATTCCATTTTGAAATAATGTATATTCAATTTGATTGTGGCTCACATGTTTATTAAATTGATAATTAGTATTTTATATTTTGATGCAGCTATGAAAATGGAATCGATTATGGCAGACCAGAAACAATGTCTTGAAGGTTTGGGCATATGTAGCTTAAAAATGGATTGTGATGCAATGTGTCAATCAAGACATGCACCCAATCAAAATCCACAGGGCTCTTGCGACTATATTATTAAGCCCCCGTTGTGCACGTGCTTTTACGATTGTCCCCCGCCACCGCCATCGCCACGAAAGCCCGAAAGAGATTAATGAACAAAGAGGCTAGGTTAATGTACTCTGGATTGCGATGACGATTGTTGTACCCAATTATAAGAATGGTAAAAAATATTGTACTAAGTCGGGTGCAACAATCTTCATATATCGTTGTATTGTGTTAGAATTCACTCATCAATAATTATATATACGAAGTTAAAAGAGAAAGATTATTTTTTCATAACCGGCCGATATATATATAACAAAGGGTCAAGTTAGGGCGGACCAAGCCTTACAAAGACCATTACGTAAGTCGTGAGCTCCAGACACAAGTTGTCTTTTTTAACATGCATGGTTTCAGATAAATTCATCATCTTCAATGCGAACCAACACCCCAATATAGCTTACTAAAGACCATCAATATTGTTGACAGAAGTCTCCTCAACAAAATTTTGAAATTCCAAATTCTCATGTTTTTGAATGGATTAAATGGTTCCAGACTTATTAGAATTTCTAATTTTGGAGTTGATCTTCAATTTAAATGGTTTCAGACTTACTGGAATTTTTAAGTTTGGAGTTGATCTTCAATTAAGGTTTTCAGTAGTTCTAACCCTTGAACTTTTCAATTTTTTGAATTTGGTCCAACGTACTGACTTGTTACAGCAGATTGCTTACCTACACGTCAACAACCATGCCACATCGGCGTTCCACTTTGGCGTTCCGTCCACAAATCATGTTGCTTTTAACTTTTTCACAAAACTAGTCTTGGCCATCATATCATGATTTTATGTTCTTAAGACCTGAAATTTTGTTTTCCCAACAGTCTAATTCTTGAACTTTCACCTTTAAATCACGATTTTCACCCTCCAACATATTAATTCTAGATTCCAAAAAAAAAAAAAATTAAATGATTTATTTTAGATAGATTTTAATTCGGTGACTATTGACATATTTCCATCTGAAAGGTTTTGATACTTCTCTTCAAGCATATTGTTTTGTTCTTTCTATCTTTAAGTTTCTTGATTTATATAATTAGGCCATGTCTTTCATTCTTTTGAGAATGAAATTCTTTTAAACAAATTTCACAGCCCATTTGCATGAACACCACAAGAACATGTACAACCAAAGCACAATCCTCCAGATTTGGGAAGCAGTTGCAGTTTTCTCGCAGTTAATTACAGAATGAGTGGAAAATATTTCAAAACAGCCTAAAGTTAAAAAAAAAAAATGTTTAGTGATATCTATTGCTAAATGTGATAAATACATAGTAATAATATGTAATTTACTCTATATTATATGAGATGTACATAAACTTCAACTATTAGCAAGTAT
>JAYMTF010006198.1:0-10570 GCA_036897485.1 Pelargonium nanum
TAACTCGAAGTCTGATCCGATGACTCTGACCAGATCACCACCTTCAAAGCCACCTTCTTCTTCTCTGCAATCGTCTCTTGGATGCCCTGAACGCCAACAAAAAAACATACCGCGCGAATCTACGTCGCAAATATGCAAAATATAACAAAACTCTAGCTTGTTATCAAAACCAAGACTCACTTTCAGAACGAGAAAGACCGCAATTTATTATATGCAAAATCAAGAGTCTACCGCCGCTTTGAAATCAAGAGCAGCCGTAGCCAAACAAAAACCCTATTCAACTCTCAAAACGGCAAAGAGAAAGAGAGTAAACATTTCCATTAATAATATCAATTACATGTGAAAGTACAAGTAAACAAATATACATGAAAAAATACTTTTCCTTTCATTTTTTTGTTGTTTGGGTATTTAGTAGACTTATTTTAAACTTCACATATTTATGTTACAAGCTTAGTTTTGTAAAAGTTGCCTTTATCCAAATTTTTGCACTCGTTAACATTTTTTATTATAAAACAAACTACTTTACTTTATTTAATATATACTCCCTCTGTTTCAAATTAAATGTCGTTTTAGATTTTTTTTACAAATATTAAAGAGAGATGTTAAAATGTCTTTCATATTCTTAGATAAAGACATAAAACTCATCATTGATAGGGTTATGTGTATATGTTTGTTAAAAGTAGAAAGTGACATTTATTTTGAAACAAAAAATGAATTCTAGAATTGACATTTAATTTGAAATGGAAGAAGTATATTTTAGTGTCAAATCAAGAGCCAATACGCCTTTCAGTTAAACGGTGGCAATCGAATTGGTCACTCCGTATGCAGGCTGCTTCAAAAACATAAATTATATTATATCGAATAATTGAGTTGAATCAAACTAACACTAAATACCAACCCTGAAATTTTGGTTTCCTTTTCTTGGGATCCAACTTTAGCAATGTCATGCATTACATCAGTTTCAATGATAAACCGATCGTCATCCTTAAGTTCTTGTCAATAAAATGTGTCACAACCGTACCAAATATTATATATCAACTCATAACAAAAACAACTTCAAGCAAAAAAAAAAAAAAAGAAACAAAACTTCCAACAAATGAAGAAAGATCGCAATAGAAACAAACTATAAATATATAAAACAAAATAACATGAGAAAAATTAATTATCCTATGGTAAACATACTTTCACAAACTAATATGATAATGAGATGTTTGCAAGAAGATCATATAAGATGAGTTTGTAGTAGTGATAATACAAGTGAGTGAATAACATTATTTAGGTAAAATAAGTTAAACCTTTGATTATTCAACACGTAATAATGCGATAAAAAATTGAAACATGACCAATAGAAAGAAAACTGACTATATATGTGAATAACACGAATAAATATAAACAAATTAAAATGTTTCATATATTATTTGATTTGTCAGATGACATGATTTGATACATCAATTTATATGAAAAAAAGAACAAGTTATGATTTATATGAAAATGTTTCATATATATTTGAGAAAAAAGAACAAGTTATGATTTATTATTATTATTATTGATTTATTTGGCTCCTTTGTTATGGCGCGCCACCTGAAACGAGCGACTGTATTGCAGCCGATAGGTTGGTGACGGCCGTCACAAGATTTTCCATTCCTTTCCTATTCACTTCGTTTTTCGTTTCTTCAACCTCAACTCTACGCCCTTCAATCTCCATTGCTTCTCTATGTCGCCTCTCTTGCTTCTCCTCTCTGCTCCTCATTGCTTTTGCCATTATCAAACCACCATGCTCTATGCTTGCTCCTATTTCTCCCACTTTTCGCCGTTTTTTCCTCCACTGTTTTTCTTCACCACATAAATTAAACGTTGTATCAATTTCACGTGCATTATTTGCAGCAAGTGGAGTCTGGAAGAATCAGCTACCATGATTGTATTGGCTATTGCTATTCTTAATTTCTACAAAAGTAACTGTCTGATTTTCAATCACTAGTAGTAGTACTTACCTAGCTAGTTGCCAATGCTAGCTATGTATGATCATCGTGACCATGTATGACTGATCCATCCTACGGTTCGTAGGTTGAGATATCGTGGTTTAATTACCATCCTACCCTATCACTCACCACGTAAAATAGAGAAACAGTGTGTAAACTGTAGTGTAGTGTAGTGCGCAATAATAAATCACGAGTCAGAGTTATTCAAATCCTGCAGAAGCTGCAACTTTGACTCAAAATAATTGTCTGAACTCCACATACCAACAAAAACAAATTTTGAAAAAACAACGTTATCACTTTCCGGGACAAATGAACAATACTGCCATACCTGAAACAGCCGGAGGGACCTCTGCGGCCACAGGAGGTTCTGACTGCTCCGGAAGCGGTTGTGCTCTGACGGCGATCAGTACCGGCGGAGGGACCACCCGGGTTGCGGCCACGGGTGCAACAGTACTGCCAATACCTCTCTGCATGTATCTCTTCTCAACCACCTCGTTCAGGGCCTCAAAGACCTCCAACGCCATCTTGGACGGCAGATTCCGATCCTTGCGCTCGTGCTTACCCATTTTCCAGTAGGAGGGGTCGCCGGATTTGGAGTTGTAGTCGCGGAGCTTCTTGTAGTCGCGGAGGAGGTTGTCCCATTTGTCATTGCACTGGTTCTGGCTCCGGTGGCATCCCCGCTCCCAGCAGTAGTTCTCCACCCACTTCCACCTCAGCTCGCCGCCAACCCTGCAACATTGCGCGGCCAGAGACTCCGGCGAAGAGCTGCTCTTCATGCGACGCTCGTCGTCCATTTTCTTGGCTGTGATTAATATAAGCGTTTCCTCGATAGTCCAGTTGCCTTTACGATATTCCCGGACCAGAGATGAGGAGGAGGTGGAGGCCGGAGTTGACGTCATGGAGGAAACAATAGTGTTCTTTCACTTTCAGTTGAACAACAAGAAGTAGCTTAGTATATGCAGTCGACGAGTGGCTCACCATTTGTTCTCTTCTGTCGTGTATATCATCACAGTTTCGAATAGAGGGAGGGTGGACACGTGGCGTTTTTGTGGAGTAGGTGCCAATTTCTCATGTATAAATTTACGTATCGCGATATGAAAATGGGGGAGTTTGTTTCCGATTTAGGGGCAGCTAATGGGGCCCGCAGGGATTGGGCCCACGGGATGGGACCCACAACATTGATCTTGTATAACGTCCAGTCCAAGTTCTAGTTTTGTTCCTATAGAGTTAATGGCTGGGATGATACGTGGACTCTACAAGACCGTGATTTTTTCTTATTTAGTTTAAAATCTGTTGCATGGCAGTTATATGGAGTTTGCGGGCTCATGGTAAGAAACCCTAAGCCCCAGTCCTCCCACCGTCAAATCTGATCCACAACGTGAAAAGAGATGACTAGTCAAAAGAGATGAGTAATTAGCAGCAGCTAGTGGGTGCTGGTTTCCAAAATAAACCACTAGCATTAAATAGGCATTGGACTCAACCTCAACTCCAAGTCAAAAACAGCCAAAACATGAAGAATTTGCAGGCATATCAGCTAATAACAATAGAGTGTATAAACCAAACCACTGTAGCTTCGTACAACTTACACAGTATATACATAGTAATAAATAAGGAGGATATAAACTTAATGGTTCCATAAACCCATCCATATGAACAGACTCCTGAGTTTAGCAACCAACCATAACTAAAACAAAAGACAAATCTCCAATGTCAAAGACTTTCTAGCAGATGAGGAAGAATAAAAAGAAGAAACTCGTTAAATTAGTATCTGACATGACAAATTTCATTCCCAAGTAACTGAAATCATAGAGTTGGCAAGCCCCGACTCCTCAAATGTTAACTTGCTCTCGTAATCCAAAGACTTGGAAGCTCCCGGTATGGCATGAGTTAAGCGAAACAACCTTGTCTCAGACTCCTCAAGCTGTGAGGAGCAGAATGACCACAGTAGCTGCCAAACATAGACATGATATAAATTAGACAATGTCCAATGTCCGATGGAACGGTAAGTTGCACCATTATCAGATTAGTGTAGTATTTGGAATTGCTACATTATGCACAAACCCCTATGTATTCAACAAATAGTGATATGAATTGAAAAGTTTCAACTTGGAGGAATATCCACTCATCTCCCCCAACACAAACTGACTAGAAGACCAGAGACCAAATAATGTAATGCAAAATTAGGAAGCAAATGAAGAAACCAAACGGATACTATAACTCTAAAATTATCATTTACCTGTACTGGGTCAGTACGAAAAAAATTCCGCTGGACTCTGCGTCCATCCGGAAGACGCACTCCTACCCTGCAAAGGAGGTTCCTGTCACCCTTGGGCTCTTCTGGCAAAGGTGGATATGTAGGCTTCTTCGCTGAGCATGTTTCTTCCACGGCAGCAACTTTTACATCTTTTTCCTGGGGAGTCTCTTCACTAGTGTGCTTCATGCCCTCCATAGAAGCAGCAATGGCTGCTGCTAACAGCTCCTTATCTTCTTGGTTAGACTCGTCTACAGTTACTGGAACATATGAACAGACAAGTCGATCCACAGTCAAAATGAGAAAAAAATAATTCTGATAATACATTTATTTTCACACAAAAACAAAAAGGAGAGAGAAGTTGGCAAATGATTACATCTTAATTCAAAATATAAGAACATTTGGAGCCAGTCATTCCTGCAAAATATACTTATAGGAAGAGCTTATGTGCACACACATAAAATAGTACAAGAATTTCGTTTCAATTGAAAACAACTGCATTACACCCAGCAACCTTTTCAAGAAGAAAACTACATTAAGTACTGAAATCCAAAAACAAATAGTAAAATTAGAAAGTTTAAACACAGGAAAGTACAGTAACATGATTTGTCCCGAACACTTCCAATACCTTTAGTCTTCGGTGGGGGAGTCAAAGAACTCTCCCTAGGGCGCTTGTGAGACAGACTCGCATGATGTTGCTTCGGACCATTATCCATGAATTGCAATAAATCCTACAGAAGGAAATAAGTTTTCTCAAAATGTCAAAGCAGATAATAAAATGTAATGACTTTAATTCTACTAAATCAGAGGTTTCTTAGACCTTTCCATAATGACACTTCACTACAAAGCCATGTGAGATAATATAATGTATACCTCCAGCAAACTCTCCGGTTGAATCATGCCAGACCATGAGCGCATTTTTTGCCCTGTGATAGGATCAATGACGAGCACTACAGGAATAGAATCCAATTTGTAATAGGTGCAAACCTTCCTGCCCTCACTTGTATCATCATACACCTAATTCAGATAGCTGTTATCAGAAAAATAATACAAAAATACCATGACCAAAATGAAGACCATTAAATTCAACAGGCCAAAATTTCACATAAATCATTATTAACTTTCAAGTATAACTTATTCCAACAATACATTATCTAACCTATACATAATATATGTGCCTGAACCACTAAGAGCTTGATATGCTACTAATGCCGATTTTAAACCTCAGCCAACCTGTTCCATTACATATTTCGGTCATGGAAATTAAATAATAAGAATAAAACACCAGCAATTCTCCTCAATGTATCTCTTATCCATAAGGTCCATAACCCCTTTCTTTCTAAATTCTAAAGGAGCATTGAAGTGGTTTTCTTTCATAACCTCCAGACTATAAAAAATATATATTTAAAATAAACATAGATGACCTAATTCACGTATAACCTACGAATCAAGCTCTGCATTTGTGATAGATATGATTCCAACCAACTTGTCATTCGGATATGTAAATCACACTATAAGTGATAAACTTCTCAACATTCTACAGAGGCCCTTAACATATCAATTTAATTTTACAGGGAAAATTTACTTAATCACTAACAAGTAAATGGAACATTCGCACAACTATTTACTTTAGCTTAACCAAGGCCTGCAAGGTAAGTGAAGAATAAACTGACTAATTAAACAAGTGCATCTTCAAAAGATAGATTTGAAGCCACAAGAGACACTTACCAAGAACTCATTACATTACTATGGACATATTTTAAATTGGAACAGACAAATAGTTTTGCCCAACCAAAAAGAGCTTAAATAACAGAGCTTGCAAGCATGCAAAGTATGGTCTCTTGCAATTTGTGTTCTAACTTCAAAGTAGACCAGGTTAAATCCACAAATACAAAATAACAAGCTCATTACAGTCAAAATTTAAGTTTGAAAAGGAAGGAAAAGAAATGCAGATAATAGACAATAGTTAATAAAAGTATCAATTCGTCAAAATAAGTAAAAAATTAGTGAGCAAATAACATTAGCATCAGAATGTTGTTGTGTGACACAGATGAATGCCAAAATGATGTCTGAAATAATTTGCGAAACATAAAGTAAAAAAAAAATTATGCATGTACACCGCAGACATGAACTACAGGCTATCAAATGCTACTAACCTGCCAGAATATAAAATTAGTAGTGATAGTTTGAGAAACAGCTTCATGTGCCCATGTATCTCGATTGAGCTTCACCAACCAAACACAAAACGAAAGTGAGTCAACACTTCAAAATAGACAGACTTTTTGTTTAAGAATAAACTTTACCATGTGCGAGCTGAACTCCCTAGTGGATTGCAAGTTGACCAATAGCCATTTGTCCTGAGAGGCAGCAGCACCCTTTGCCTGTAATTGCATCCGTGTAATTTTAAGTAAGGATTTGCCAAATAGAGTGGATTAAAACAAGCAACGTAAACCATAACAAACAACAGAAATGTCAACAAACAATCAGTATTTTCTGGTAGATCTTCCTGTTGTACTTTACGCCTGCTCACAAAAAGCTCAAAAAGAAACTTAAAAGCTGACATCTTTAGAAACAAAGGGAACCCAGGAAGAAAAAATAGGGGCAAATTTTGATGGCATTAAGCTATGCCAAATATAGAACCCTGTATCACACATTTAAGGGAGTGAGTAATCTTATACTTAATTAGTAAATAGCAAGTTATTTTCTGAAATGCAACTTGAATTCTTTAGCATGTAAATGCAGCATAGCGCATGCCAAGGCATCCCCATTTATATTTACTTATGGAACTAGTTTTGAAGTACAATTTAATAGAAGTAAAACAAAATGCTTAGCACATTCTTGTATGTCATGTGAAAGAACAATTACTCACCAATTGATCAATTGGTTAATCAAGAACCAAAAAAGAACATACATTTTAAATGTCATGTGTTTACAGGACATAACCAGCACGTATTTTTCTTTTAGGGGTCCTATGATTAGAATGCAATACTAAGTCATCAAAATTTCAACTATCCTTTCATTTTATGAATCTTACTAAAATAATATGCATGGCTTCCACAGCCACAACAACCCCATATCAATAGAGAAACTAAGATACAAACAACAAAATAGCATCTCCTACTAATGATCATCATGATTTTCTTCATTTTCCTTTTTATTGTCATTTTTTCCCTGTAGTGCGAATTTGTATAGCAGCTCTTTTCTTATGCAGATTGTGGAATCAATGAATCATACAATCTGATATGCACTTACTAACATTTTTTAAGGGTCACGGTTGCATCACTAGCTGCAGTATTTACCAGCTTCAATTACATCATAATTTGAGTGTTGCATAAATGTGATTTTTTTTCAATCACATTGGCTCATATGTAATGTGCCTTGCACATTTCCACCAGTTTCAGTATTTCAATTATCAATTTTAGAGTGTATTATTTTGCACAATTTTAATAGTATTATAACAATAACTCCAAATACAATTAGATATTGTTCATATACAAGAAACATTAGAAAAGTCTATAGTGCCAAACAGCCTGAACTTTCCCATCATGTAAATGTAAATCAAGACAAGTGAAAAGCTTAAAGGACACATTCTACAACACACCTCACAAGAATAAAGGGATGCATAAAACAAATAGCAAATACAGGCGAACCGAAGAGAACCAAAGCAACAAAATGACAACATTCAACTTCGACAATAAAAATTAAACCATAGTTGAAGGTTAAAGATGAGCCACATTTACCTTGTCAAAAGATCCGTGATACATCAAATGAAATGGAGGACGGTATAGCGAGGCAAGATTGTCTCGAGAATTATCTGCTGTAGATGTGGCACCTTGCTCCGACTCCCACGTTGCAGGTTGTTTCATCTCCTCACTGAAATTACGGAATGCAACTACAGAACTCGACTCATGAGGTGGGTACCCCATCCTTGGTGCTCTATAATAAAAGTAAAAAGACGCTTTTTAAGCACTTTAGGGAAAATTAGACAGAAAGTTGAAAGGCAAGGTAAATAACAAAAAGAATACAACATTACATGTATGTTCTGCACTGACATACAATGACTGAAGCATTATCAAATAATTTTGTGATCGCATAAGTTACTTATATGTCTATTTACTGACACTACCACAAATTACAAAATTTGAACCAAGCAATATATGTTTCAAATATTTGCCAGACCTTAAATATAAACAGACTCAACAACTCCTAGTATTGATAAAAATTACTTCTTTCTAGCCTTTCAAATCTGTCTGCAAAAGAGCCTTCCAAAATCATCAACGAAAAGATATAAAAATAGCATTTGAAATTGTCATAAGAAGCAACACTAGATCCATCTCTGAAGCATGCAATTGAATAAACAATTTCTATCTCTCTGTGTATAGAGCCAAACATTAAAGATTAACAATACTCCCTATGTCCGAAAATGAGTTTCCACTATCACATTTGTGACAATTAAGGATAAGATTGATAGGGATAAATTTTACCGTTTATAAGCCATGTGCTCTTGTCATAATAAGCTCAAGGGATTGTGACTAAGTAATCTCAATGATATTGTTGGTATTTGATGCAAAGCTAATTAACTAAAAAGAGAAATTGGACACTCATCTGGGGATGAATTGAGTAACTGAATGAATGTGACTGTCAAATCTTTCAGCACCCTCGGATGCAACACACTTTGAGTAAACACGTACCCCCAAAACTGGAATATAATGCACAGAAGTAGAACAAATAAAATCAAGAACATACCCATACATCAATGCATCATCATAAAGAGCCTCCCTAATAACTGGCAACGGCGCACGCACTTCATCCCCATCGACTTGTCCTTGTCCAACACTCTCATTGCCCAAGTCCCTGGATCCGCTGAGTCAATGCCAACAAAATAACAATAAAAACCCACACTTCACGAGCACAGCAAAATAAACTAAAACAGCCATCAAACACAAAATTGAAACATACCCAGATTCCTGATCGGCCCAATACGCAGGATTATCAGCTCCCGGTGGCTGCTCAGCTGCAGTCGCTATTGCCCCAGCCTCATTACCCACATAAAACAGCTGAATAGCCTCATCAAGCTTCCAGCTTGTTGCCTAACACAGAGAATTACAACAAAATTAACAAAACCCCCAAGCTAAAAGCTCAAATTGAGCAGGGATTTACAGCGTTAGTGAAGCTGGATGTGGAAATAGAGAGAAACCTGCAAGAACTGTCTGGCTGTGTCGGCGGTTTGGCCGACTGCGATCTCGAGGAAAGACGAGACCATGCTCTGCTTGTCGGTAGGAGAGAGAACGGTCTCCATTGTTGAGTATGTGGATTGATCGAAAACCCTAGAAGAGGTCGAAGCCAGGAGGTTGAGAATGAGATTATAGCAGAGAGAAAACTGTCCTCAAAGAACAGAGATAGAAGGCTAAGTGTTTTTTTTTTTTAATCAAACGGTTGTGTAAATCAATAATGTTTGAGTTTCTACTGCACAAGCACAACTCTTCGAAATTAAGTAAATTAAATAAACAAATATTTACTCATTTATTTAGTATTTACTAATTTTATTTGAATAATACTTCACAAAATCTTTCCTAAACCAGGAAGAAATAATATAGCAAACTTCATAATTTTTAATTATTTAATTACTAAGACAGGTTGGATTAAGCTCGGTTTAAGTGTTTTATATTGGAGTACCTCAACTAATTAAAAAGAAAACTACTAAGTTTTTTTTTATCAATTTTAAATTACTTAGTTAAAATTAACTCTCCTTTTGTTTTCGTAAAAGAAAAACTATTTGAAATAAGCTAACACCAACATATCTAAAAGAAAGTTCGAACATGAAAACTCTAGAAAACTCAATAAAACTAAACACCTTGCATATATAACTCAAACAAAAAAATTGTATTAATATTTGAACTGGTTTATTGGTAATTTAGTATAAGAAAATTGACAAAATTGATTTTTTAATATCAAATGACACGAGAGTAATTTAAAAAAAAAACATCAAAGTATTAAGGACGTTTAAGATGAGAAATGAAAGGTAGAAAACTCATGCGACTTTCCCACCACTTGGGAAAGGGAGATGATAAATCCACCATGAATATGGATAAATCCACCAATTTTTGTATTGTTAAGACAAAAACACCCTTTCATTCAATTGACCAATTACCTCATATTTAATGCAACATCCCTATTTTCCACTTTATTGAATTTGATATGAATGAGTTTAATTGATAATATAAATTCAGAATGTACTTTTTTTAAAATAAATAATATTTACTTTATATCATAAAATAAATATTTAACAATTTTAGCAATGAAAATAAATTAAGCTTTCTAGTTTTTTTATTATATATAT
>JAYMTF010006199.1:0-10566 GCA_036897485.1 Pelargonium nanum
CTCCCCCACCCCCTCCCCATTGCTCTCTCTCCTAGCCATATTACCAGGCAAAAGAAACTTGAAAGAATGCCTCACAACCTCTCCTTTCTTATCTTTGTATCTATCCCTATCCCATCCTATCCTTATAGAGCCTCCCAGCCGCCACCCCCCTCCACTCCAAACCCTCGACATATTATACTACAATCCTAACCACCGACCAACACCCTTTATGGGAGACTACCACTTGTAGAACTTACCGAAACCCTAATAGTCATATTTTTAGAACAATACTATTTTTCTAATTTGAAGTGTTGACGTTTAAATTTTTACATGTCATTGCAATTTAACCCAAAAAAATAGAAAATGTTTCAACCAAACAAGTTTTCCAAATTCTCAAGCTTTCCACATAAAATAAAAACGAAACTGAAAACGTAAACGAAAAACAGCAAATGAAAACTCTTTTCTACCGCTAAATGGGTTATGAGATTCCACACTTCTGTCTACATAGATATTATTGAAGTTAATCCCTCAAGGAAGATGCTGACTTGTGGATCCCAGGGCGCCTTTCAGCAAGCATTTGCTTCGTCTTTTCAAGGACACCAAAGAAAATTGACCCTCCAATACCTACCCAAAGTACTCGTGGCCCGATACCCTGCATCAACCAAGCAAAATAAAGTCCCGCCACAACTAATAATTACTCCATCCGTTTCAAAATAAGAGTTCTACTTTCTATTTTGAGAACAATTAAAGAAAAGTAAGTGTACTCTTCTATTCCCATTGACATGTGTTCTAACAAACTCAAGGGGTACAAACTAACATATTATGAGGACATTATAGATAATCCATGCATAACGAACGTTCTAAAACAAGAAACAAGACACATATTTTGAGACAAATTCAACTCGAACAAGACACTTATATTGAGACGGAGAGAGTATTTTACAAGTTAACTTTATTCTTCATGCTTTAAATTCGTTACCGGACAATGTCGTGTACTCATGCTCTACTGTTTCCACATGAATTTCAACTTATTTGAACAAAAGTTGGTTCGACTAAAAAGCTCAAGTCATTTGCTTCAGTTTAAGCAAATAAGTAAAATTACACAAAAAACTGCATAAAGCATGGTTTTCCCAGAAGAATTAAACAAGCGTATGTTTTTATTTTTATTTTTCTTTTTCTTATACCAGGCCTTTCAAAATAAAGGGAAAGAAGTGCTCAAACCTTTTGTACCCTTTGAACTGTTAAAAAGTTCAAGTTTTAACCCATGAACTTATTTTATTGGCCAATTTTTTCCCTTTTAGTTTCGGGTTCAAAGGAGGAAAACCATAATTTGTTAAACGTTCTGGATATCATTTCATGTGATCCTATAATTTGGGGAAGCAATGTGGCATGGTTTAATACGTTTGACATTCTAAGTTTGGAACAAAGCACCTCCAAAACTAGCTAGGGCATTGGGAATAGCAGAAGTAGAGCTGCAATTTGGGTTTTGGGTTGAAAAGGCCTATAATCTGAACCCGACAAGCAAGAGGTACGGATTTTGGGCACAGGTCGGGTAACAGGTTTTGCATATCAAGTGTGCGGGCAAATGCGAGTTTCCCGACCCTGCCCTAATCGTCCATTTTATGTGACCTAAACCTGCAAATAACCGGTTCGAATTTAGGGTGCCAGCGGATTTGGGGTCCAAATTGCCAAGCAGAAACAATTGCACTTGAACATCGAGTTGCATCAGAAAGAAGCAGTAACATGGAATGGTTAAACCTTGAAAAGAGCATGAGTTCCTTCTTCCTTCATTATGGTCCTAACACAATCACAAATCCCTTTGTAGTGATTTCCTGATCCCTGCAAAGTTTTTTTGAAAAAAAGACAACAAAAATATTTAAAATTTCGTATAAGGAGAAGGAACACAAAGAGCAACAATACGTTCATCACATTCACCTGAACCATTAGTCTTGTCTTTATCACATCAAGAGGAGTAGTTATAGCTCCAGTTACTGCACCTGTAAATAAACCAGATGGACACAAGATCTTCATAACATAAAACAGAGCAGTATATCACATTTTTACATCGTACATCACTGAACTAGTCTATGGTTAAAGCTAACCATTGTTGTCTAAGAGGTTGTTTGGATTAACTTCTCAAAAAACTCATAATCAAGAAGAGATCATGAGCAGTTTTGTACTTCAGTTCTAACTGTTTGGATAAAAATGTTGACAAGAAGTAGTAATACTTGATTGATGTTCGACGTATTATAGTTAAGAGAGACAAATAACAATAATAATTTAAAGTTAATCAACAAATTGAGTTGTAGAATGAATATGAGTAATTAAAAGAATGAGAGGACATATATATGTCTTTTACTTGGTCAAAATAACTCTCTTTCTTAGGTGCCCATGAGCTGAAAAATCAGAATATCTGGGTACGTAGTTTTTTTTAGCTCATCAGCAAGAGCTTATAAGCTCTTTTAATCTTAATTAAGCATATAAAAGAACAATTTGGTGTTCATAAGCTTGTTTGACTAGCTCATGAGCTAATTATGAAGACATTATGTGGATACAAAAGAGAATGACTTGATGCAGGAGATGAAGCACATTTGGGCCTAGACAATGATGTTCATGAATTGGGCTGAAATGTGCGGTCCAAGAGATACGGGAATGAACAAGATTACATGGCTTCCCCGTGTGTCTAGGCTGTTTTTTCGCATTCTGGGGTGGCTTGGAGGGTGTTTTGGGCGTTTTTTTAAATTTTCAGATAATTTATTTCAGGTTCATTTTTTTTATAGAAAAGATTAGGAGTAAGAACTACAAATAGCTGTTGGTCAGCTTCTTTGGTTTTTTAGCTTATGTTTTTTTTATATATATATATTTCAGAATTTAAGAAGAAACTAGGGTTTCTCAATTTGCAATGTTCTTTGGTCATCATTTCAATAAGAGATGCATCACCATGCGTCACATATCATGTTCCCCGTTATAAAATAAGACTAGACTGAACTCCATATTAAAGAAAATATGTAAGCTATGGAAGGAAAAAGGAACAAAAAAATATCATTAGATAGCGACAGTAAGATATTCTGAACCTCGGATAAACTAATTCAACCCAAAGTTTCTGGAAATTATGTTGTTAACTGTTACCATTTGGGGAGGGAAAACAAAGAACAGAAATCTGGGGAATCACATTACCAGCAAAAGCACCAATCATAGCATTCTCGGGATCTTTCAGATCTCTTCGTGCCTACACACAAAAAGGAAAAAATTAATTGTTTGCACAGTTATTTAGAGCGTCACATATAAATTGTTTCCCTTGATGTAGCTTAAATATTAAACCAGTTTGAACACTCAGCTCTCCACCAACTAAATGAAACCTAGGATCGCAGACTTCAATGTTATTAACAAGTAATGATAAAACCTTACCGCTAGCTTATATCCTATCCGGAGCTGCTCATAGATGCAAAACTGGATAGCGTCAAAAGGCAAATCTCGCAACAAAAAGGATCCATATCCCTACAGTTTTACAAGAAAAAAGAAATCCAGATGAATTGCAAAAGAAAATTGTTTAACTTAACAAGATATATTAGCTTCAAGCATTGCAACGTCTAGGTTCCCATGGAAAATTAACCGATACGAATCAATGCTGGTAATCCAGTAAAAGCATACGATCCCATAAACCCTCTGCAAGGAGTTCCAATTTCCAAGGCTATAAACTGCAGGATAGGGCTGTGCAAAAACTGATCTGGACCCCCTCGGTTCAGTCTCCCAAAAAACATTTGGTCCAGTCCTACTTAAGGATGTCGATAATGGTTCATAAAATGAGAAAATGTGAGCATTATATACCGCATAAAGTCCTTTGACGCCCTCCTTGGCAACTATGAGGTGAACAGCGGAAGGAGCTGAAGCAAATTGTCCTGTTTGCATCCTTTGCTTGACAACCTAGGAAGAATGGAGATAAATCTATGTTTGACAAAACAAAGGAACAAAGATTAGGATTGAAGTAAACTCGAATACCTCTGTTGGAACACGAACAATTGAAGAAGCAGCACCTCCTATTGCACCTGCAGTCTAATAAAATCTAAGAATCCATTGAAATTTAGAAGAAAAAATCATTAAACCAAAGATGAAAATTTACTTCTATTAAAGCAAAAAAATATAGATTTACATTATAAGTAAACAAGTACCACTAAACTTCTTGTTCTTAGACTATAGTTAAGCAACTAGGACATTATGTCCATGCTTAACAGACCAGTATTTAGTGAAAAGATGGTCATGACCGGGTTCACTCATGGGTTTGGTGCATGATTTTTTTCTTCACGCATCACATCAAAAGACTGGTCTATTAAGCGGGTCCACTGTTTCGATATTAAGACAAACGTCATTTGATGTATCCCAGAATTACTCATACCAACCCACCGATGTAATCAATTATATTGATCCCATACACTGTTAGAATTTAGAACAGCAACTAAAAATAGATAACAAAAAAACATGCCAGCTTATCAATAACAATCTTTGCGGACAGCATTCAAAGACCTCTTTCAATGGCGTGATAACAACATTTTAAGACATTAGGACCCTAACTTGTTATAAGATATCTTTTTCGCCCCGATCTTTGATAAATTTTAGTACCCTAAATTGTTATAGTAATTGTAGTACCTACTTAGACAATGATTTCTCTGTAAAATGGAAACCGAGATAGTTTTCACAAACCAAACACAATTTATTGAAACCCAATATATTTTATTATGAATATAGAATTACTGAATATCAGATACATGAAAAAACTTTTGGCCACTTACCAAATGAGCAAAAGCACTAAGGTTTTCAGGGAACATCTTCAATAATTTCTCCTTTACAGGTTCATACACACCAACAAATATTGCAGAAGCCCTGTAATAATAAGAAATGCTTGTCAGAAAATTAAGCATGTAGATGAAATTAGATACTGATCAATAAAAAAATTGAAGAGAAAAAGGGAAGAAGTATCCTTGAAATAAAAATCAGCACAAGAAATGGTAGAGAGAAAGAGAAGAGTTGCACAAAAATTCCAAATATTCAATTCTCCTTCACGAGATTCTATACTCATAAAATGTCCCCAAACACAGCTGAGATGAATAACATTCATTTTGTATATGGTAACAATAAATAATACCTATAAACCTAATTTTACTTAATGCTGAAATGTTGCAATTTCCATTCAGCTTAACAGAAATAACACGGATAATTACCTCTCCATTTGTCTAATATTAAATAAGTTTAACAATATAACACCTTCTTGGGTTAAGTTTATAAGTTTTTTCTTATTGCATTTGTACTCATAAGGTGATAAATAATAAATAAAACGTAAACCAAACTGGACAAGGTAAGAAGAACAATAAATTGAAGTAAAGATTGAAATGCATGAATTAAAAAAGATAAGGAAAGAAACGGTAGCAACTAAGAGCACTCACGGCAAGACGCCAGCAAGGTTTCCAGCTAAGCCAGAATAAAGGCCCTTCAAGATAATCTTCCCTCCACCATGAACAACCTAAAATGAGCAGTGCCAAGTTGACATAGAAAAAGTTTAATGGACAATTTTCAATTTTAGAAGTATATTTATAAAGATAATATGAGAATGTAAAATATCAACACTATAATAACAGAGTATACAAGAACAGCAAAAGAATTCATGCACAGAATGATTGGCATCGGTTGTATAACTTACAACATTATTTGTGCCTTCCACATATTACTACAAAGATGGAGAGATTTAAAGAGAGCATACGAATTTGCACGCGTGTGTGGGTAGGAAATGAAGAAGCAAAAAAAGGAATATGAACGATCCATTGAAAGAACCATCTCGACATACTCATCTCATGTCGTTTATTTTTTTCCCCTCCATTTTACTTCTTTTACAGGGAAATGTTCAGTTCAAGCTACAGGATACAGTTAGTGTACTATTTCAACTTAATCAAATTGATATCAAGCTCATTACTGAGTTACCAAGCATTTCTCTACAGATGTAAAACCAATTCACTTTTCTTTCAAATGTAATGAGGTATAGTGCAAACGCGCCTACATAACACTACAGATGAACAGAAGACAAGAGAATGTGCCAAGCATTTGCCTGGAGTCGAGTTTTGATTGTATCTATTGGGTATAAAGCTGCTTCGACCACAACACCAGCTGCACCTCCAGCTAAGACACCATCTGCAAAATTCATAAGAAAAATTATATAAAATAGGGACAGCAAAAATGAAAGTTGGGAGCCCGATTAAACACCTTCTTCAAAGCGAGGCAACTGTTTTTGGCTTTACACTTCCTAGTTAGGCATCTTGGAAATTGTTAGTTACATATTATTTTTCTGGACCTATTTTTGAAGTCTTTATCACCCTTTGTAGAGCTCCTCTTCGGATCTCTTTTCCATTTCTTTTGAATCCTCCCCCATTTCTAATTTGCTTCTACCTTTGAAGGATATCGCCTTGATATGCCTTTTCTTGTAATTGTTTTTTGGTTACTTCTTTTGTTATATTCTTCTATATTCATGGCCTAATGGAATAGGTTTATAGCCATTTACACTCCCAATCTCTATTCAACAGAACTTTTGTAGTCACAGATAATGGCTTTGTAAGGACCTTGAGAAGAGGATTTTGAATGCATATTATTTCTACCAACAAGGCAACAACTAATCCACGTGTCTAACCTCATTCCACCTCAAACAAGGATCATAGTATGTACCATATAAAGCAGGTAAGAAACCAAATGGCTTGTCTTCTGCAACCTCGACTGATGCAAAAAGTTCAATTGTTTTCTTTTTAGAACTACCAATCGGATAGTTCACTGCATCTGCAAGATGAAACCATTAGTTCAGAGCAAGTAATAGCCCAAAGAAAAAACATAAGAGGTTAAAATATTGTTTCAGTAGAATGCAAAATCTACCATTGTACTGATAAGTATCAGACTAAAGAGGGTTAGTTAAACCTTTCTACACCCCCGAACTCTTGAAGAGAGCACTTGAAAATTAGTTATGGACTGTATTTTAACGAAAAAGTCTCGGGTTTTCCCTAGACGGATCCAAAACTAAAAATAACGAAATTAACTCAGAATTGCAAATTTAACCGGTAAAGATGCATAAAGTAAAGTCGCCATCAGGTTCCTCCAAAAATCTACATTAACATCAACACAAAAATCACACAAAGTTTCTCTCAAAAAGCTATATGAAATCAACACAAAAACAATGCAAAGCGAAAAATAGAACACGATTATGAAATGTTCTTTTTTTTTTCAATTCTTTTTATTTCTAGAGCTTTTATTTGAAAATATAAAGTGAAATGAAAGGCAAAAATATCATTTGACAGAGGCATAGTTGTCATCAGCCGATTCCTAGGGATAAATCACACTTTTTAACCATCTATAGGTGTAATCATTGAGAATTCTTTTGGATACAACTTATATTTTTTAGGAAAATGATCTATGCATGTACTACCTGGTTCATGTCAAATGCATGTACATGTAAAAATTAATCTTGGCCGTTGGTTACATCTAACCCAAGAATGTACCCACTATCTCACCCGGCTCAAAACCCAAGCTGCCTAAATTATATGGGTACTATCCACATTCAACCAATCACAATCTGCCACGTGTCTTACATGTATTTGACATGTAAGACGGCTGCATGCGCTAAGTAGCTTCCTATTTTTTAACAGTCTAGGAATAAAAAAAGAATTAACCTGATTAAAAATAGTACAAAAAATGGGAAATAAGGAGCTCATTCCCATAACAAATAGTAGTAGTATCTGCTAGAATTGTAGTAATAATGCAAACCCTATTTAACATCTGCTTCCTTATTTCATATGAATTCTTATCATCTTACTTTCATTCCCAGGAAGAGCACAAATGTAAATGACTGACTGTTTTATTTCAAAGAAGAACCCATCTGAGAAATGAAAATTTAAAATGAAGGGTATAATTATTTGGTTATAAAAGAGTTGACTGTTGTGTTCCTGCAAAACATTTCTAACACAAACCACTACATTGACATTATATTCCTTCCTTGCTAATTCTGCAGACCCAAAACAATCAAACCACCAAAGAGATCAAAAGCATGAAATAGCTACAAATTGTAATATAAAATTACCAGGTGGGAGTGACAGCGACTTTTTTGCATTCATCTTTAGTTTGAAGTATTGAATGTATAGTTTTGTTCTGCAGATACGCCGGTTTTGGCGATTTGCAGGAGAAGACGAGAACAGTGGGTTTAGGAGAGATTTACTGATTTAGGTGATAAGTCAGTTTTACTGAAATACCCTTCAAATAATGGGGGATTGGCTGAAAAAATATCAAACAAAATCTGGTCTGAAGGATGTTTGGATCGTTCGGGACGTGGGTTTAAGGCTACGAATCGATAATTTCATTTTGGGTTAATTACAGTTTTCACTCTTATGGTAAGCTTCCATTTCATCTGGGCTCCTTAGGTTTGTTTTCATACTTTTGGTTATCATTTTGTTTCCAAACCCTGTTCCGTCAGTTACATTTGACGGAAAGTGACACTATTTGGTCATGTGTCCAGCACATGATCAAATTTTTTTTTGAAAACCCCAAAATGCCTTTAATTTACCATTATTCTTCAACCTAAGCTCGCCGAAAAATTCATAGACTCGCCGGAAAATTCATGAACTCGCTGGAAACTTCATGAATTCGCCGGAAAATTCATAAACACAAACCAAATAATCAAATCCATACCAAATCAAATAATTTCAAACAAAAATAATCAAATTCAAATCAAATCCAACCACACTTCACTTCCTCTTCACAACCAAATCAAATCCAACCACACTTCACTTCCTCTTCTTCTTCAATCAAATCCAACCACACTTCACTTCCTCTTCTTCTTCCTCTTCTCCTCAACAAACCCCAATTTCAACAAACCCTGGTTTCAAGCGTCCAAGCCCAATAATCACAGATCACAATAATTTAACTACATTAATTGAATGGATATGGTCGCTTGGAGAGAGACCAGCCGAACGGAACCCTAATTTCATCATCTTTAGGGGTAATTTAACTACATCTGCTGGTCATAGGGGGTATTTGTGTCATTTCGACACTTAACTTACAGAGAAACAGACGAAACAGGGTTTGAAAACCAAAGGGTAACCAAAAGTACGAAAACAAACCTAAAGGGCCCCAGGTGAAATGGAAGCTTACCATAGGGGTGAAAACTGTAATTACCCCTTTCATATTTTAGTGTCAAATTGCGGATTTGTTTGATTTGGCCCACAACGTTCACCGGCAAACCCAATTGACTCGAATATTTGTCGAATCTAATCGGTTTTCAATTTTTTTTCTTTTCTTTGTTCGGATCCATATTGTTAATTTTATTTGGAAGAACGACTTTTTGCTTTGACTTGTAAATCAAACCAACTTTCTTTTGTTAAACCAAACAATTTAATTCAAATAGAGCTAGTCAAAGATCACAAGTTAAGTCAAATCCACTCATTGTAAGTTGATGCATGTACTTGGTGGTTGGATCAACCTTGTTTTAATGGAATAAGGCTTAAAATAGTCCATGTACTATACATAATGTTTCTATTTAGTCCCCGAACTTCAAATCATTCATTTCAGTCCAAACTATGAAACAATGGTCGGTTTTAGTCCAAAATAGTGAACAACCGCTCCGTTACATGCATTTACGAATCCGTTAAGTGGTGCTGACTAGAATTTGTTAAAATAATATTATGTATTTTTAAATGACATGACAGCTGACGTGAACTAATTTAGTTTGTTCTAGTCATATGGACACAAAACGACGTCGTTTTGATTGAAATTTAAAAAGAAAATTGTAAAATGGCGCCGTTTTGTTTAATACAATTTTTTTAGAAAAAAAAAACAAAGATTATGATAGTCAGCATCACAGCATCTCCGGCCAGCAAATTTCAAGCCATATGTGGCTTATGGTTGCCACTGCTAGTGCGCTCGGAGCGGCTAGAAACTCATAGGTTGAATCCTCCTTCAAGAATTCTCGTATTTTATAGAGTATATTGTTTAAATTGAGGGTTCCTTACTACTAAATTGTGTTTATTTTAACTACCAAATCAAAGTAGGGACCAGAGCTTAGAATCCAACCTTTTCATAATAGACAATGCTCCATTACAAAGCTTTGTTATAAAAATTAGGAAAAAGTGCCAAAATAGTCCCTGACCTATCCAGAACTCCCTAAACTATCAAACGTGCGGAATTAGTCCAAAGGTTGACCGAACGACCCAATTTAGTCCAAAGTTGTTCAAAAAGCGTGCCGAAACAGGACATTCCGTTAAATGACGAGATGGAATCCGTTAAGTCCGCTTATGTGACATTTTTATTTCTTTTACAAATATATATTTTCCTACGTGGCTATGACGTGTATGCTTACGTGGCGATGACGTGTACGCTTACGTGGCTTTCACACAAAAAAAAATCTTAAAGTGACACGTGTCGCTGAATGATTGGCTTTCATTTTTTATTTTATTATATAATAACAGAAATTTACAACTATACCCTTTAAACTTTAAATTTAATTTATTTTCATTTATGCCCTCTCTTTTCTTGGGCTTTGGCCTTCGCCGGTGAGAGAAGGATCCGCCG
>JAYMTF010006200.1:0-10559 GCA_036897485.1 Pelargonium nanum
GTTAATTTTGTTGTTAAGCAAAAGTGTTATAAATTTTTTGTCACATATACTTTTAATTAATCTCACTGTACCTGTAATTTTGATAGTATGTTTGGCTCTTTGCTAATTTTTATTTATTTATTTTGTTTTATCTTTTCTTTTATACAATTAATTAATTTTAATTATTTGTTTTGTTTCTTTTGCAGTGGAAGTGGGAAAGTGGTGTGTTGGGATGTTGCTTTCTTTTCTTCTTGCTCCTTACAAGACACTTCGTAAGTAACTTTTGTGTTTTAAAGTATTAATTAATTAATTAATTAATAGCTTATTCTTCCAAGATTATTAATAAAAATTTACAAAAATTTAGATGCATGACTACATTATATTAAATATTAAAAAAATGAAAAATCCACAATCAAAAGTTCAAAACCATTTATATATATATATATACATATTCATTTATTTTTATCAAATTCTCTCACTTTATAAATTATTTATAAAATAAATATTTTAAAGTCACATTCAAAATTTGAGAGCTTGTTGACTCATGTAGTGATGATGGAGAATCTTATGAAGAAAACATATGGAGTTTTGGGAAGAAAATTGCTTTCATTTCATTTTTAAAAGGTTCCTTCCAAAAACAATAACATACAATTCTATCCATTTCTGACATAATAAGTCAAAAATCTTGTGGAAATCTGAGAGACCTTTATTTTTCTCTGTCTTTTTTTTCGAAAGATTATTTTTCTGTTTCCTTATTCCCTTAAAATATATGGTAGACCAAAAAATATTTAATAAATCCATGACCAATTGAACACCGACAACACACACGAATTAGTCACAATTTTTATTTAAATTAAGTTTAATTAAATAATAACTCAACTCATACGACCCGTTATTTTTTATAGTTTTTTTGGCGCAATTATAAAAATGATATTTACATTAATTTATGTTGCATGGTGCGTAATTCGACCAAGAAATCAATAAAATAATTTATGTTAATTATCTCATAATTAGTATAACATTTGATACAAATGTTATTGTATAAAGTTGTTTAATAATAAATTTGATAAATAATGTGTTGCAATTAATTATTAATTAAAATAAAAATGCAGAGCAAGAGAAGACCAAAATTCTTTTGGATATCAGCGATGGCTCCATTGACATCTGTCATTTTGGGAAGTGTTCTTGTTTATCTCACACATGCTGAGAAACATGGTGTGCAAGTGGTAAGCAAAAATTCTATATTTTTTTATTCATTTTAAACAATTATTAGGTGAATTGTTGATCAGTTCTAATAAATTTATTGAGACGGGTAAAACAATATATGTGTAGCATTGTTTATGATTTATTTGTCTATGAATTTAACAAACAGAAAATTAAACTAGTTCATTGATCAGTTATTAATATTTGATTCGACCTTAAATCGGTTCACTCAATAGATTCCGGTTCCTTGCCAATTAATTCAAAAAAGATATAGAAAAATGGTGGGGTCCACCAACCAGAAAGCAAGCATGGACCACAAATAGGGCCCGATTGATATTGGGTTGGGCCTGAGTGGGCCTTAGTGGGCCCTACGCCAATAATTCAACCCAGTAGCAACCTGGTGGTCCCGTTACGTCACTTCCGTTTCCGTGTGCGCAAGGCCCATTTACTTTTTTTTCTCTTATTTTAAAATGTTGAAAGAGTTGTGATTCGGTGCTTCCGGATGTATTTTATTATCAGATCGGAGAGTTGAAGAAAGGTCTGAATCCGATATCGGTCACTGATTTAGTCTTTGCTGGGCCCTACATGCCAACGGCTATTAAAACCGGAATCATCACCGGAGTCATTGCTCTTGCGGTACGTGCCATTTTAAATTTGTATCTACTAATTTCAATACAAATCCGCATATATTTAGTTCGAGTTCGGTCACACACATTGGATTTATTTTCGGGTCGATTTGAACCGGACAGAACTATACATTTTATATTTATAACTCGAAACCCGACTTGCAATTTTTTTTTTATTTTTTATGGTAGGGTTATATATTTTCGAGTCATATTTTGAAGTGACAACTAACAATATTGCTTTATACATCATCCTATTGCTTGCTTCATCCAAAAGTCTTGGAATTTGACAACTTTGTCTACATTTTGATTATTTTTGTTTTTTATTTTATTTTGTTTTGTCCTAATGTAACATAATAATATCACTAATAATGTAGCTCATGGGACACACTAGTAATGTACCCAAAAATATTAATTTTGTCGTGATTTGGAAATCAATTTGAGTACGACATTATTTTAAAAATCAGAATTATAATTCTAATACTTACAAGTAGGGTAGACAAATTACAAATATGCCAACAAGTCAGGCAGATAACGCAAATATGCTTATTATGTCACTTCTGGTCAGTCTACGACTAATATTAACATGCATTCCAATGATGACCCGCAATTCTAAATTGGGCCGATCATCCTGAGCCCGCATGGGCCGGAAGAAAAAAACACATGTCATTAAGAATGAAATAGATATAATGATGGCCCGTGGGCCGTTGACCTATTTGTCAGCTCTACTTACACATGATATGTGTTTCCGCCTGACGGGTCATTGTTACATTTTCAGGAAGGAATAGCTGTTGGGAGGAGTTTTGCAATGTTCAAGAACTACCACATAGATGGGAACAAGGAGATGATAGCATTTGGGATGATGAACATGGCTGGCTCTTGCACTTCTTGTTACCTCACAACTGGCCCTTTCTCTAGATCTGCTGTCAACTTCAATGCTGGTTGCAAAACTGCTGTCTCCAACATTGTCATGGCTCTTGCTGTCATGGTCACACTCCTCTTCCTCACACCATTGTTTCACTACACTCCTCTTGTGGTCCTCTCCTCCATCATCATCTCTGCAATGCTTGGCCTCATTGACTATGAGGCTGCTATCCACTTGTGGCATGTGGACAAGTTTGATTTCTTTGTGTGCATTAGTGCCTACCTTGGTGTGGTCTTTGGGAGTGTTGAGGTTGGCTTGGTCATTGCGGTAAGGTTCAGTCATTGTGTCGTGTTCGTGTTGAGTCTTCAATTAGCATGTGTCAAACGTGTTGCGTCGTGTCAACATAACTCATTTGATTACCATGTTAAACATGTCATGTTGGATCAGTACGACACGCACGCATGGATTGTCAGCTCTAAGGAGGAGTTAGGGTCAAAGATTTGAATTATGGGTCGAGTTTCTTATTGTTCGTACATTGAAAAGATTCAGTCCTATCCTGAGTCTGCCAATATATTGGCCAATACGAGTCGTGGGCCTAAAACGGCCGGACTAACAAAACTCGTGTGTTCTTATTGAGCATTTTTTTATGGGTCCTAACTTGTCTCGCTAAGTGGTGAGACACGTTAGGACTAAAAAGTAACCCAATAAAAACACACGTGTTTTTAGCCTGCTCGGTTTAGGCCCGCGGCTCGTATTGCTAGGTATATCTATTGGCAATAGGTGTGAGTAGAGTTGGCGATTCGGGTCGTGACATGACTTTCGACGCCAAATCAGTGTGTTTGGGGTTACACGCACAATACGTTCAACACGCACACTTGCTAATGTTTGTGCAAATTTACATGTGCAGGTTGCAATATCAATTTTAAGGGTACTTTTGTTTGTGGCAAGACCAAAAACCTTTGTTCTTGGGAACATTCCAGACTCCACAATCTATAGAAATGTTGAGCAATACCCAAATACCAATAGTGTCCCTGGAGTCCTAATTCTTGAAATTGATGCTCCTATTTACTTTGCCAATGCTGGCTACTTGAGAGAAAGGTATAAACATTACATGTACCAAAAGTTTGAGGTTAATTGGAATTAGTTGAATCAACTGATACTTATGATAAATAATATTGGTTTTGCTTTGATTAGGGTTACGAGGTGGATCGACGAGGAGGAAGACAAGTTGAAATTATCTGGAGAAGCGACATTGCAGTATGTTATAATCGATATGAGTGGTGAGTCATGAAAATAATTTTGATTGTATTTGATTTTTAATGATTTCGTTGAACTTCGACAATTTTTCTATCGAATGAACCGGTCAAATCGATTCCGTCAAATCAAACGATTCATCCAATCTTTTTAATCATCGGTCTAAAATATTGATCAAACCGGTCAAATTAGTGATATAATTTTAGAATATACTTTTGTTGTCATATAAATTTGACATAAGAGTATTATTTTGCCTTGCAGCTGTTGGTAACATTGATACAAGTGGAATCAGCATGTTTGAAGAAATGAAGAAGATTCTTGACAGAAGAGGCCTCAAGGTAAAATATAAAAATAAAAACATTTTTTTTTTCTGTAAATCACTGGTTTAATTCGGTTCGGGACTTAGTCACAGTTAAGACTCATCAGCCCTCCCTATAAGTGTGTTTAGTGGAGATCGAACGCAAGAGGTCTCCCCACAATCTCAGTCTGGGTTCCCAACAACAACTTTTCCTTTAATGTTTACACTTTGAACCCGTTACAATTATGGTTTATGCCTCAAAAATTGGTTGAGAACAAATTTAAACCCCTGAAATGACATTTTTACCCTTGGTTTTATCTTAAATTTTAAAATAAAAGCCTAAAAATGTCAACAACAAAAAAACAAGTAAAATCAGGTTATTTTTGTGTTACTAAAACCTTTCTTTAACTATGTACTTAGCTTGTACTGGCAAATCCTGGAAGTGAAGTGATCAAGAAGCTGAACAAGTCCAAGGTGATGGAGCATATAGGCCAAGAATGGATATATTTGACCGTTGGGGAGGCAGTAACAGCCTGCAACTTCAAGCTCCACACTTGCAAGGCGGATCCGGCGAAAGAGGAGCCGGAGAAATGGAACGACGACAACGTTTAAGGGGACGATTAATGGGTTAATAAGTAATTAAGAGTGAGTTTTTGGTGTAAATTAGTGTGGTGATGTCCAAATCCAAATGAAAGACAATGTCACTAACAACATTACCTCAAATCCCATTTCAGTGATGGAATGGAATGTAAGTCAAAAGTTGGATGCAATTTTCCAATTCCAACAGGATTGTGTGTAAGATTTGGTTATATATATAGTGCTTAGTGCATAGATTTGAATCCAAAATAGTGTTGGAGTTTTGTATGTCAATGAGTTTAAGATTTGACTTGTCTGGATTCACTCATTTAGTAATTGTGTCGTGTTTGTATGGAAAAATCTAACACGTTTAGTAATCGTGTTATGTTCGTGTTGGCCTTCAAACGCACACTCAAGGGTACAATTGTAAATTGATCTTAATAACGTGTCAAGCATGTTGATACTATCAATTATCATGCAAAATGTGTTGAGTCGTGTTCGTGTGAATTATGTCATGTCAACACAACTAAGTTAGTTTTTTTTTTATTTTTATATATAAGCAAGCATAACAATCGAGGCTCGAACTTGAGACCTCATGAGAAGCAAGCGCCTTAAACCACTTGCCCCGTTGATGGTTGTTAACACGACTAAATTAGTTACCGTTTTAAACGTGTCGTGTTCGACATTTCCACATGATTTCTAAACGTATCGTATTGGGTCGTGCAGCACACAATTAATCTTCAACATGACACGAACACACACATGAATTGTCAGCTATAATGTCCCAAAACACGAACACACATTCGATTTTACTTAAAATTTACACCCCAACAAATCAATTCGCACTCATATGAAGTATGAATGTTATGAAAACCGAAAAGTGTAGTATTGTGTTTTGAGAGATATCAAAACGGAGAAACAATCTTAATAATCCCACTACAAAGCTACAGAAAATCAAACAAGCATTTTTTTTCATGGAACAAATTTTCAAGAAATGCTTTATATTTGAAATGAAAATCCCAACAAGACCCACCAAGGTCATTCATTTACAGACTAAAATGCTGCATATGCTATAATGGGTATCTAAAAGTGCAATACACAAACCCTTACCAATCTTGAACAGTGACAAACCCTAATCATTTACCAAGAAACAAAGTTAAAAAGAAGACACAAAGTTTTCATTTTACGGGGCCTGACATGTTACACATGTACATTGTGAACTGATCAATAGAATAAATATCAGATCACCTCAGAGGAAAGCATGACATACAGGTCTAGATCAAAGCTAAGGTGGTATAAACAGAAAATGAAAATATATAGTCTCACATTATAACTTCAAAAACTAAGTATATGACGAATAAAGTTACTTACCTCATTCGCTATTCGTTGGAGGTCGCACGCATGCACAAAACTGCTTTTTCTTTCGCTTTGGGTTAGTAGTTCTTCCTCCACCGTAGAGATAGTCTCGCAGAAGAACTGTTGTTTTCCGCTCACTGATTTTGGTTCTCACCTTCTTTTCTTTTTGATCATCGAGTTTCAGTAAGAGGAACTGTATTTTTTGTACCTCCAACTGTAGCCTCCCTATTTTTTCCGATCCTCTTCGTGCTTGTTCTGCGATTCTCCTCCTCCTGGCGCTCCTGCTCTCGTCGGGGTACACTGTTGATTTCCCCTCTGAGGAGAAGGAACCATCAACGTTTTTTGTCAGTTTACTATTGACATCAAGCAACCTCATTATGGCCTCCTCGGTTTCTTCCAGCTGTTCCTTGACTGAATCATATTCGGTACCTTTTCCCTTTTTGCTCTTATCAGTCATCTCAACCTTGCTTTTCAAATCTTGCACAGTTATTTGAAGGTTTGTCAGCTTTTGTGCATCGGAGTCGAGTCTTTCTAGAACTTTCTTCCGGTTCCCTTCTAGACGGGCCTCTGTAAATCTCTTAGAGATCTCCAACTTGTCCACGCCCAACTCTTTCTCCACCAGTGATTCTATGGTTGGATATCGACTCGTGTGTCGTTTGCTAACTACATGGTTCTCAACTGGAGCCGTACCAACTGTAAGGTCAATGCTTCCATCCTGATCAGTGGTTTCCCATAACTCGAGCATCTGATCAACCCCTACATTTTCTCTCTTGCTCATGCCATAAGATGAGCACTCCGATATCTGATCCAGTACGATGTCTTTTGGTTGGACTTCATTTCCCGCTTCGGAGATTTCAGGCACTGGGTTCTGCAGGCGGTGATCACTACTGAGGCCATCCCCAAGCTCCTCGTTATCCCGATTCCCAGGAACATGTTTTCTCGTAAGTGCATTTTCTCGTTTTGAGAAGCTTCCAGATTTCAATTCGTCAAGTTGTCTCATGACAACCTCTAGTTTTGTAATGGTGTCCAAGTGTTCAAGCATTGCAAGCCTTTCCATTTCCACAACCTCCTTTTCAACAGCCTTAACCCTTGTTTCCAAATCTTGCAGATTTGAAATTCCATCATGTACCAGTACCACAGGAACTGGATCTCCACTCTTATGTGGACAGCTTTCAGCGACCAGATGACTCAACCGGTTAGCATCCTGTAACCGATCAAAAAAGCAACATGAGCTTTAAGCCACAAATTTTGAACATTTAAACTAAATAAAATCATATTGTTGCCAAAATCACATGACTCGGGTGAACAAAAATTAGACAGACATTACCTTTGCATCTCTATTATCTGCTTCATGAAGCTCTGAGCACAAAATGGTATGGTTCTCCAGAGATGTTACACAGTTGTTCAAAGAAATGATAGTTGGAATATAAGCGGCCAACTGATCGTTTAGTCCTCCATTTTTGTCTTCCAAGGTGCAAACTTTTTCTTTCAGCACTTCAATCTCCATATCCTTGGCATTACTTATATCTTTGAGGCTCCGGCATTCTTCGGCGAGCTCCTGAATTTTCTCTTCAAGCAACACCTCACGGACAATAGAGGTTTGCAGTTCAGACAAGAATGCAGCAGCCTGAGTCTCCCACAGCTCAACCTCATTTTTCTCCTTCTGCAATTGAAGGCTCAGAGATTTTTCTCTGAGTTTAGTTTCTTCATGTTCAAGATGCACTGCACACAATTTGGCTTCCAATATCCGATTTGCTTCACTCCTGAATTCAATCTCCTTACCCCGATGACCATTGTCTTCAGACAGTTCGACAATTTGCTTCTCTTGGAATTCTTGTATCATCTTAGCCTCATCGCACTGCTTCTTTAGATCCTCAACAATTGCAAACAGTTCTGTTTTCTCATTCAGCATAACATTAAGCTTCTGTTCTGCTTCCAAGAGTTCACTTTCCTTCTGACACAACAGATCCTTCCCGTTAGCAATTTTATTAGCCAACTGGTCACCGACAGATCTCACTAGCCTCAGCTCAACCTCTGACTTCTCTAGTGATTCCTTGAGACACAAGTTTTCTGTTTGTACAGCATCAAGTTCCTCCTCCTTTTTCCTTACCTTCTTCTCAAGGTCAATGTTGACATCTTCGAGCCCTTTAAGATTCTTGCTAAGCTCTTTTAGTTCCTCAGATTTCTCGGAAATACTATGTTTATTGATCAAAGAAAGGACATCTTGAGTAATGTTTTCACTAATTATAGCAAAATTTTCCTCTTCTAGAGTACGTTTCTGCCTCTGTAAATTGGAAACCTCCTCAATCAGGGATTTTTTCTCCTCAAGCATCTCTGAGTTTTTTCCCTGTACCTTCTGGTAAGCCTCGTGTAAGTTGCACTGCTTTCTAAGCAGAGACTCCAGTTCAACTGTCAGTGCTTCCTCTACGAGCTGTCCGTCCTTAACTTTCAATCTTAATTCTTCATTCATCTCCGTAAGTTTGTCGGCCTCACCCTGCAACAACATGAATTGCTCGGACTTGATGCTAAACTCATGACTGAGGAAGTTCCTTTCTGACGCAAGATTTTCTGCCTCTAGTCTTAGTTGCCCAAGCAATGTTAGAAGAATTGACTTTTCAAGTATCAACTGCTGCTTTTCATCACAAGTTTTGGATAGTGTTTCCAGTGTCTCTTCAAGTTTGCCACGTACATTGTCAAAAAACTTCACATTTTGCCCGTTCTTAGCTTCACATTCACGGTCAACATCTATGTCAAGAGTCTGTGACACCTGGTACAATCCCATCGTCAGTATTTGGATTTGCCCCAGCAAGGTCTTAACCTCCAGCTGCTGTTCTTGGTTTTCATGCTCCAGTTTTGATATCAGTTTCTCTGATGACTTGGATGCTTCCAAGAGCTTCTTACACTCATTCAACAAAGAGAAATTATTTTCTTCCAGATCTTGTACACATTTCTGCAATATAAAGATCTCAATCTGTGCATCAAAATCTTTGTCAAGTTGCTCTCCGAATTCTTTCTTCCAGCGCCATCCTTCTTCCTGCAGGAGATGGATTTGGGATGCCATGCCAGCCAACTGGGTTCTACTCAACTGTGCAATATTGGCATGTTCTTGCTTTTCAGCATCTAAAGAAACCTGTAGTTCTTCAAGCCTAGAAAGAATCGTTACTCTCTCTTTCTCCAAATCCATGTATTTCTCATTAAGTTCAGCATGGCTTTTCTCCAGGTCCTCCAATTTTTGCTGGGTGATGTCCAACTGAGAAACTAAATGCTCCCTCTCTACCATCAGACAAGACTTCTGATCATTAAGTAACAGGCATGAATTTTCTAAACTCTTTGATCTCATCCTCAATCCTTCAAGTTCAGCATTTGCATCCACAAGGGAACTCTCCAGCAAGTTTTTTTCCTCTGAAAGTTTCTCCATAATCTCGGTTGTAATCTGCAACTGAGAAAACAGGGTGGCCTTCTCAGCAAAAAGACTGGATTTCTCTCCCAGAAGATAATCACGGGATTCTTCCAAGGCCCTTACCATCCCTCTAAAGCCTTCTAACTCAACATTCAAATCCAAAAGGGAATTCTCCAAAATAGCATTTTTCTCCAGAAGTTTCTCCATGTGTTCCAGCTTTTCCAGAAGAACTGCTTTTTCAGTTCTGTCTCTTACACTGATCTCTTTTAGCTCAGAATTTTCATCCTGCAACTTCTTCACAGATGAAGCCAAGCACTCAGGATCCAGGCCGGCAGAATCTACCTGCTCCAACACTGTCTGGTATTTCTTGTTCAGGTTATTCAGTTCCTCTTTCAGACAGTAAATTTCTTGTTGAAGAGCATTTCTCTGGTCAACTCGTAGTTCAACCTCTGATTCAAGTTTCTGTATTGTCTCCCTCAAGATTAAGATTTCACCCTCCAAATTTGTTATAGACAAAGATGAGGAAACATTTAGCTGGTTCAGGCCCTTGTTCTCCTCTTTCACCTTCTGGATTTCATCTTGCAAACCCTGACTAAGAGTTTCCATGTCCTTCAAAATTTGAGCTCTATGCTGAAGCTCTGCAGCAAGAGTTCTCAATTCTTCCTGAGATCGGGAGTGCAATTGTTGCAGAGTTTGAAAAGCAGTTTCTGCCTCCATGAATCGGAAACGCTCTTCTTGTATGCAGGTCCAGAGTCTCCCCAATTCCTTCTGCTTCTCGGTAAGTTCTTGACTTTGAGATCCCATCTTCTGCAGAACAGACTCCAACTCGGAGTTCAGAGTCTGATTTGATCTCTCCAAAAGAAGACATTTCTCTTCAGCACCCTTTAACTTTGCAAACCCATTATCCAACTCACAATTTAGCCTTTGAGTTTCATTTTGGGCACAAGCAATTTTACTCTCCAAACTAGCAATTAACTCCAAGCATTGCTGGTACTGGAGGGCAGC
>JAYMTF010006201.1:0-10557 GCA_036897485.1 Pelargonium nanum
TTTATGAAGTTTCCGGTGAGTTCATGAATTTTCCGGCGAGTTCATGAATATTCCGGCAAGTCTATGAATTTTCCTGCGAACTTAGGTTGAAGAAGAAAGGTAAAGTCAAGGGCATTTTGGGGTTTTCAAAAAAAAATTGATCATGTGCTAGGTACATGACCAAATAGTGTCATTTTCCGTCAAATGTAACTGACGGAACAACCTTTGCAAACCAAAGAGTAACCAAAAGTACGAAAACAAACATAAGAAGCCCCAGGTAAAATGGAAGCTTACCATAAGGATGGAAAGTATAATTACCCCAATAACTTATTCGATGTCTCCAAAAGGACCCAAACTAAAATAATGTCCCCGAAAGGACCCAAACTAAAATATTTAAATCTTAAAGGACATAAATTTGGGTAAGGCCCCGCTCTCAATTCTAAAAAAGCCCAGTTAGTTAACAACAATGAAACCCATCTTGATAACAAAATAAAAATAAATTAAAACAATGAAATCCATCTTTTATTGGGCCGACTATTTGGGTCATGACCCGTGACCCACTAATTTACGTAATTCAATCTGTTTGATAATTTGGTCGTTTTCGTGTCGGACATGTTCAATCTATCAAATCCGTATAATTAAACGAGTTGTGTAATCCGTTTATTGACTCACTTATTTTAGGTATAAAAAGATAGTTATAAAAACATAGTGTAAAAATGACTTATATAAGTTAAACGGGTCAAATATATCAGGTCATATTGTGTCAATATCAATCCATTGATTTCTAACGTGTCGGGCTGGATTGTGTGATTTTGAACCTAATTATTAAAATGTGTTAGCCGTGTCATGTCGTGTCTAGCCGCTCATAAACAAGACGTGTTCGTGCCGTGTTTTTCAACGCGTTTTAATGTGTGCGTGTATTTTGATGATTTTTCATTTGTAACAGGACACATTTGTTGCTTCCATGACCCTTTAGCAAATATTGCTTTAAGCTTTTCTAATGTTATATGGAAAAAATAATAAATGAAGGGATATATTGTGGAGCTCGTATTTCGATCAATACTGAAAAATCATAAACAATTCAACATGAACTTTAACGATCACACTTACATTGACTTTAAGAAAAAAAAAAACTATTTTCCATAGAAGCAAAACAAGTAGTACAACAAATGAAGAGCAGAAACCCTAGAAAACAAACACGAAGATAGTAAATTCAGAACCAACAAATGGGGTACAACAAAAAGCCTCCCCCACTTCTCATCAAAACAGATCATTGTATCTACAATTCCACCACATAAACACAGATTCAAATTCAATACACTACCCACAAATCACTTCCATGTCCTTCAACTTCCAAGAAAATGGGAACTGGGTCTCAAAAATCAGTTATGTGGGTTGCTTCTGAAGGATCCAAGAGCCTTCACAGCTCCTGCTCTCAAGATGAATTGGTGGTAGAAAGCTGCAATGGCTGCTCCAATGAACGGTCCAACCCAGAAAATCCACTGCACAAGACATAAACAACATATATAAGAACAAGAATTGATCATTAAATTTGGAGTTAGCAAGAAAAACACAGACCTGGTCGTCCCAAGCTTTTTCATTGTTGTAAATAACAGCAGCTCCAAGACTCCTAGCAGGGTTGATGCCGGTTCCAGTGATTGGAATCGTCGCCAAGTGAACCATGAACACAGCAAATCCAATAGGGAGTGGTGCCAAAACCTAATATTCCACAGCATTTTATATCAATGTTAATCAATAATCACAAAGATAGAATTTTTAAAATAGTTCAAAATGTGATTTTTAAGGCTTACAGGAACATGGGAGTCTCTGGCGCTTCTCTTGGGGTCAGTGGCGGAGAAGACGGTGTAGACAAGAACAAATGTGCCAATGATCTCGGCGGCGAGGCCAACGCCGGTGCTGTATCCGGGGGCGAGCTCGTTGGCTCCACCACCGTACCTGTCGTAGTAAGCTGACTGGAAGGCCTTGACGAGCCCCACACCACAGATAGCTCCTAGGCACTGAGCCACCATGTACATGATGGCTCGGACCAGAGACACCTTGCGAGCCAAGAACAGCCCGAATGTCACAGCAGGGTTTATGTGACCACCTGCATTTCACAAATTCAAGAACCATGTCAAAGGGCAAAGCTGTTTGTTTCCCTAGAAAATAAGAATTTTCCCAGAACAGTCTTTAGAAAAATCTAGCCGCAAATGGCTTATTTTCTTGTAATGGGTGCTCATAAAGTAGATCATAGAGACCCCTAGCACTAGCAAAAATAAGGATATTCCTTACTCAGTCTTTGAAGCCAATAAAAATTGAATCTTGACAGGAAATTGCATTCAATATACAGATCTAAAGGAGAAAATTTTCCAAAAACCCATTTTAGAATCTTCCACTGTTAGCTAGAACTTAAAAACCCATAAGTTATTTCAGGAAAAAAAATTCCATTTACAGACAAAAAACTTCAAACATTAACAGAGAAGATCTGGGTATTCTTCAGGCAAAAATTAAAAAACCTCACTTTCCATTCAAACAAAAGCTTACCTGAAATTCCAGCAGTGCAGTAAACGAGGACAAAGATCATGCCACCAAAAGCCCAGGCAATACCAAGAATTCCAACACCACCGCAAGGGTCGGCATGGTCGGTCTGGTGCTTGTAGCCAATGACGGTCAAGACACATATGTAGAGGAAGAGAAGAGTGGCTATGAACTCAGCAATGAGAGCTCTGTAGAAAGACCACTTAGTGAGCTCTTCAGGGTCGATCAGTGGAGCTGGTGGTGGGTCGTGGTAGTCCTTGCCGGAGAACGAACCATGCTCCGCCACATCCTTCGTCATTTTCACAGAAACAGAGTACCCAAGAAACAGAGGGAGGCTTGAGCTCTGAAAGAGAAGAAACAGAGACTGAGAGGTGTGGGAAGAAGATAAGGAAGAGGGGTATATAAGGAGAGTTGGATGGGAGAGATTAAGGATTTAATTACTGCAATTTGTGGACTGACAAAAAGTGATTAAATTCCACTAATCAGGCTATTAATTTTGTTTTTGTGCTTGTATTTTTTCGGGATTCCCTTTCACCTACCTGACTTTACCACGCCACCACCCACTGTACAGTGGTTTTGTTGTGGTCAGGTTCTTGCGTGTTCTCGCACTTTCTCTTGTTTTTTTATTATTTGTTCTCTTCTGTATTTTATATGTATGTATGGGCTTTGCATGGCATGCATGTTCATGTAAATAAATTCCTTTTCCTTATCTACCACAAAATCCACTTGTCTTTATGAATTTACACAAAATTAAAAACATACGTAGCTATCAATATCAAACGGCTATTAAATCCAACGGCTATTTTTTTTGGTGTCCACCAAATAAACGTTCAAAAACAGTTTCTCGAAAAACATTGGATTGAAGCTAAACCCGGAGGACAAGAGGACGGAGCTGAGGGCTGAGCAGCCAATTAATGGCTCGGCAGTGTGTAGTCTAGTCTAGTCCTGTGGCTCGCACCACTTCCCAAAATTGCTATGTCAACGTGTCAGCTTTTGATTCGGTCCCGCCTTACAAAATTGACTTGCTAGTTGCTTTTAACCAAACCGACACGTGTGTGGACACCGTCGAGCTGGAACACATGGACACGTGGCGAAAGTTGTGGCTCCTGATTGGTGGTCGGTTTCGGGTTTGGAACGTTGGGCTGGGTGGGGCCCAGGTGGAGGTGGAGGATGGCGGTGGGGTCCATTTGGCCAACGCATGCGTCGTTATTTTCGCAATTGTGTGATTGGATAAGGGAGGGGATGACGTCAGCTTTGAGAGCGGAGTGAGTCGGCTCAGTGAGTGAAGTGTGGGACTCGTGAGTCGTTTGGAAGAGACGAGAAGGAGGAGAAGAGTGATGGTTAGTTACGGAAAGTGGGAAAGCAAAATGGAAAACGACGTCGGGTGAGACCACTTACATAGAATGTGGGACCCGCGAAATTCCATCCTCATCTCTATTGATAACTCTTGTTGTCTATTCCTGTTCACTGTAATATAAACAGTGAGGTTTAGTTTGGTTAGCACATTATTGGAAGCAATTTTTTTGGCAAAAGGAATAGAAAGAGAGGTACAGGGACCCATATAAAAATTAGTTATTGTTTTGTCATATAAACTATTTTTCATGTATATTTTGTTACATGTATATATTTGATATGATTTTTTTTATAAGCAACAGGACAACAGGTCAGTGAAGGCCAGTGTTCTCACCTCCTAGTGGAGGCGTCACCCTGTTAGTTGTTAGTTTTTCCTTTAAACCAACAAATCTCACCCCATACCGTCAGTAAAGAGGCTCGAACCTAAGATCTCAAAGGAAATCCAAAACGCATCAACCTGCTTGGCCCAACATGCAAAGATACTTAGGGTAGAAAATAAGGATGTATCTCTTCAATTATTCCTACAATGTATTATTATCTAAATATTCGATTTTCCATACGTACATGTGCAATGTTAAAAAGAGATTTTTGTCATTTGATTCACATAAAGCAAAGTAAGAAAGGTAATCTATAGATGACTCAATAGTTTAAAGCACATTTTTCTCAACGAGGATTCATGATTTTAATTCTCATCGAGTAAAGTAGAAAGAAGTTATGGGAAAAGAGAGGATGACAACTCATGAATCAATCCATTGGGTATTTCAATTCCATTTCGATTCATTCATTTTTTTTAAATACAGTTGCATGATAATAATTTCTCATTTGAGAGCTCTAAGCATTGGTTGAGTCCATATATTATGCACATGGGCAGCAAACGGTTAAGCAGCAAAATGTCTAATATCAAATTAGATTATCAACTCAACTAAAAACTTAAATTGATAGGTGATGGGCATAATATATCATTTTTTTTTTATCAGCGATTTATATATGAATAATATACCACCACTAAGTAGGCTCAAACTCGAAACCCCAACTGGAATCCAAAGCGCCTAAATTGATAGGCCAACAAAGCTTAGTCCATCTAGTGATAATGGATTTCACATTTCTTCGATGCGGTGTATTTGTACACTCTTCCTCTCAAATTTTGTTGTACTTTTCTGTTTCTGGTGAAAACTATTTTTCTTATCTTTAAAAATGTAATAGAACATTATCTATAAAGTTCTATATTAAATTTTCTAGAAACGCTTATAGTTGGAAACAAATATAACTCAGTTTTGGAACCTTAAAGACACAAAAGATAAGCTTAATTAAGATTTAATAGAGAATCATGAGTCTAATGATAAACACGAAGGCACGTCTCAAGAGCTCATAAAGTTGTCTATCTATGTTGCAAATACACCACATTGAGTGGATATATTATTTTTGTCGTATTAACATTAATCAAACTTATCATGCTAATTCATTACAGCTTTGCCATTGTTTTCAACTCCATAATTAATTTGCAACAACCATTCCCAAGAAATTCTTGTATGATTCCGCTAATTATTTTAAAGACATTTCGGTGCATTGTTTTTTGAAATTTTGGGATTAGAAGAAGGAAATAAAATCATCGTTTTCAATCATGGAGGTGATGATAGTGATTAGTTTCTTTGTTCTTGATAGAAAGAAAAAAAAATGAATTTTGTTTAATAAATTATGTTTTAAAATTAAATACGGAGTATTAATTAAATTTCTTTAGGTAATTAAAGCTAATTGGTTGGGCTAAAAGTGACTTTGCTGAACCATGGGGTTTCAAAGAAGTTTTGCGTAGGGTATAGTTGAGGTGCTCTCGTGATGTTTTATTATTTTAGAGTTTTAAAGAAGTTCTCTGGTGATTTTGTCTTCATTACTGTAAACAGAGCGAATTGGTTTGATGATTTTTAGCCCAGTTTTGTTTGAATTTCATGTTTCTCGGCTTCTCTAATTCATTCGTTTGTGAGCGCCCAAAAACTACTGTTGGATGACTGTAATTTGTACATTGTGTTTCTGCTCGACATTCTTTTGATTTATAATATTTCATCCTTTTATAATAAGTAAATAAATAATAGAAAACTAATGTATTAAACAACTCCCACTCTCTAGTCACATGCCTCAATTCAATTATACACACAGCCCTTTTTTTGACATACATGTTTTTTTCTTATGTATATTACATTGAACATCTCTACCATTGTTTGTTTTTATTCAATTGTTTTTGCATCCTTACAAACATTCCACCTAATCAATTCTATACTGTCCTTAATTTGGTTGCTATGATCATGATGTCTGCTCAAACATTTTAAAAACTTATATATAAATCGGTCATCCTAGCTAATTTCTTATGATTGAGTAATGAACATATATATATATTCAAATATAGATAGGTATGAAAATTGTACGAATAGTAAAATAAATTATTGAATATAGGTACTTTTTCCTCCATTTTTGTCCCTTTAGACTTGGTATCACGTAAAAATATTAGTTTATCTGGATGGAATATTGTAAATCTTAATTTAGTAGTTAATTATTTAATAAGTTCCACACAAACCTACCATTACTACACACACACAAATTGGTTAGGAGTTTTGGGACCCATTTTAGGGACAAAAACAGGTCAGTGGTCGGCGAAGACAGCGAAGCAAACAGCGGCTCGTAAGCTTGATCAGACAATGAAGATGAAGATTAGGCTATATATGCTACAACGTAGATATCAACATCACTCATTTGTGCTTCACCTTACATCATAATATATAGAGCTGGCAATTAGGGTCATAACACTCGACACGACACGAACACGCACGAAAGAAATGTGTTTGGGTTCATAAAAATTCTAATCGTGTCGAATCGTGTTGGGTGTTCAATTTAATCGTGTCGGAATCCTTTAAAAGAGTGGATTCATATCGGACGCCCAATTTAGTTTCGGCTTTTGCTAGTATAGATTTTTCTTTTGTTAATAGATACGCGAATCAAGTGGCCAATCGTCTTGTGAGGTCATCTGACTCTTTGTCATGTCAGGTTGGTTGGTCGGTTGGGAGAGTCAGAGCTCCATTGAGATTTCTGATTTGTTACTCTTTGATATAAACTAATAAAACGTATTACGTTTCCTTAAAAAAAAAAAAGGATTCGTATAATAGTATCGATCATTGCAAGTTTGCGTGGAATAAAATACGATTTATTCTTATATATTGTTTGGATTTCATCTCAACTAATGGTTACATAAAAATATATGCACGTTTAAAATTAATGATTCACTTGCATTTAAATCTTCTAAATAAATCATGAAGTCACCTGGATTACTAGATGGTGAGCTATTACATTATAATTGGAGAAAACCAATATCAAAAAGGAAGTTTTGTAGCATCATCCAGTATGTGTTGTAGGTGCCATAAACGATAAGAATCTGGAATGAATCAAACTTTAAATTTGTAGGATTGTGATTGATACAACCACTCAACCACCAATCCAATTCAACGTAACTTTAATGTTCACACTTCAGTTGTAACAAGAAACTAGTATGGGACTCTCGAGGAGTTTCGAGTAACATCGTGAGAATATTCAAATTTATAAACTAAAATTTTCCTTTAATATTCACGAGAAAGAAACATGAATACCCTAAAAATGTTTGAAATCGATTCGCTACTTGTTTAATAGAAAAATAACAATTTGAGCTTGTTCTTTTTGGAGTTTAAGTTGAAAATGATCTTTTGGGTGAGAGAATAGAAAGGTAGAAAAGTTATGAGTTTTCATCATTTCTTTGCTAATTGACGTAAAATTTAGTATATATTAAATAATTATTTTGATGGTGTGGCGGATCATGTGTTAGTCACACGAGTCAAATAATACAGCTAAAATCACATCATCAAAATAATCGAATAAAATCATATAGTGCAAATAATTAGCATGAAATGACTATAAGCATAGCTATCAGATATGAAGAAGATAGATAAATTGGTGAGGCCATGTCATTATTGTGGCACTCATACATGTCCTTATCATTGGCAACAAAATGGTGGGTGATGTTGAAAATATGGAAGTAAAACATGAGTAGGCATGGCATGCTCAATGTTTTTGTGGTCTTCATAATTAAATTCATGGGTTTGGCCTACTTCTTTTATTTATACTTTCCTATTCTAGAAGTTCTCCTTCCCAGTGAACAACCAAGATGTCCCTAGCTAGCTTGTGAATTAATCCCCTCACTCAAAACAATTTCTGTACTATGTCAATATAATTTTTTATGCAAAAATTTAATATTTTATCCGTGCAAATCGAACATAACAGAAATAATATAAAATTGAGAAACTGAAGATCAATTAACAAGTATGACAAAGAGACTGAAAACATAACTATCTTGTGAGCCACTTGGTTCATATTCCAACTCGCAAACAAAAAATTGACTTTACCAAACTGAGCCACAATAGATAAAGCATCATGAATAATCAAATCAAATGCATTAGAATCCCCCTATCAGCCTGAATAATAAAGTTGAAGACAATACCGAAATCCTCGACCATGCTGAAGAGCACAAATAACTGAAAACGTCTGCACTTGGAGTTTGAGGCGATTACAAAGAGGACTATGTCACCCACTTCTTGCCACTATCGAGTCTATCATCTGATTCGGCAGTAAACTAATACGATGAATCCGAACAAATTTTAAATGAACATAAAGAACTCATTTTTATAAAATCAATACTTAGAACACCATAAAATCAAATTTCAGAATATCGGCGTTGGTTGGGCGGTGATGTGCGAGTAACCGACCACACTGAGAAGACGTCTACCAATAGTACGTAGTAAAAGGCAATAAGGCAATTTCAAATTTGCACGTTGATATATATAGTACAGACTATAGTGCTCCAATTATGCTCCAATTATGGTGGCGGTGGTGGTGGCGGTGGTGGTGGCGGCCACAGTCCAAATTGTTGAAAACCATCAACACTAGAAAGGGATGTGCCTCTCCAACTCTAATACTTTCTCCTCGGATTTTTGTACACTTGATTGGCACATTATTATTTGAAGTTTAATTTATAGATATAATTGTTATTATTATCTTCTTAATCCAACGAGTTATAAATTAATTGAATGTATGATAAGACGGTACATAACTTTTTAAAATGTCACATTAATATTTGGACATTTCAGAATAGGAAGTCAAAGCCCCAATGCAGCTTCCACGCTCGATGCTTGTCCCCCCAAATCTCACGCTCATGGTCGTATCCCATGATGCCCAAGCGACGCAAGTGAAGGTTTCATTTCACATGGAACATAGACAACAAACAACTATTCAAAATATATATGAGTAAAATTCATCACGAAGGAAGAACTAAAATAACCGTGAGTTAGGAACAAATAGTTGTTTTTGTCATGCCTTGCAGGGCGTTGCCACACGTCTTACAAGTCTTGCGGACCACATGGTGCGTTCGAATAGGAGCCCCACTATATTTGCAATGCATTAAGGGCAAGAAAAGGCCCTAAAGCTCATTCGGTGCCTACACGCAAAGTGCTTGAGAAGTTAGAACTCAAACTCATCGTATGCTCTTAAGTGGAACCCACATCATCAATAACCAGAATACAAGTAACATCACCAATTTAGTGATAGAAATGGATATCATTCTTCACATTGGAAAAACATCTTTATGCTTTCTCTCCAAAAGAACTCTCTTCAGGAGCATTTCTAACAAGATGTTTGGATTTTTCCGAAGTAAATTCTCTTGAGAGCTTGACTGGTTGACAATTTAATCTTGAACTAAAATTTATTAAAATTCAGAGATAATTACGAATATATACCCTATGTTATAGCTATTTTACACTTTACTAACCTTATGTTTTACTTCACAACATTTAACTAATATATGTTATAGCTCTTTTACATTATACTCCCCCATGTTCACTTTACGACACTTAACTACCATATGATATAATTAATGTTGTAATTCATTAAGCTAACTTGAAATTGACTAATATTGTCAAATATGCATACAAAATGACTGTTTTATCCTTCTTTTCACTCCAAATGGCTCTCCATCTCATCGAGACTCCAAATGGCTCCCTGCCCCACTGAGCCACTACTACATCATCTCGCTCAATTCGGATGCTAAGACGCTACCATGAGCGATATATATATGCTCTTATGGGCTTCATTCCCCCCACTGTAAATGTTCGAAAGGCTTAAGAGAGCACTGAAACTCATCGAGCGCTTGTGGTTGGCACGACCAAAAAGCTAAAACTTCAACACTCGAACCGAACATTGCTCCTCCAACAACCAACCGCAACAACATGTGACGATAACGGTTGTAAGTACAAATACCTTTTTTTTGGTTATAGGAAGAAGGTCTACAATTCACAGGAGTCTCTCTAGAAATGCTCTATGGAGTTCTCCTTAACGAGGTGTGACTTATATTTCTCCCGTTAAAAGTCTCTCACGCTCGAGACGGTTTTCAAGGAACACACTCGACTCTCTGATTAAGGTATGCTACTCTTGCATAGGCAACATGAGCTTAGGATCAAGAGTTCAATCTTCCAGCTCCGCCCCCTACGGGCCCAAGCATCTAGCTCCATCCCCATATTTTAACACTTTGAACATTTTCAAAAGGAAAATGTTCCATTTTGGTCCCTTTAGTATCCAATTTGTTCCAAATTGGTCTTCAGTTTCATTTTTGTTCAAATTTGG
>JAYMTF010006202.1:0-10557 GCA_036897485.1 Pelargonium nanum
CATCACCTCATTGGTTTGGCTTAGGCTAAGCCAAAAATAATGTGGCTTAGATTCCTTTTCCTCATATATATATATTGCAAACAACAGGCTAACAAACATATAATTCTTATAAACTTTTCAAAAATCATTTTGATAGTGCTGGGTAAAAAAAAAATTCATCATGTGCCGAGAAAGAGAATTTTAGTTAATTTTAACTGATAGAATGGACAAGAAAAATTTCATAGAAAGTTTAAGTTGCGAAGAAATGAAAAAGTTTATAATATCATGTATAAAAGACGTGTAGTTCCTTGTAATCTATCTGCAATTTCCTCTTATACTGAAACGAAACATCAAAAACTTGATAAAAGTAATTATCCAAGTCTTTTATTCAATTATTTATAGAGTTGATATAGGTTAATTATAAGTGAGAATTAGTTATCACAAACATGAAGATTGGTCTATCAATAATGACTTGTAACTTTTCTCTCAAGTTTAACATTGTAATGATGCACATAATTCAACCTTTTGATTTAATCCATTCAATTTGAATTGATATTTTCTACGCTACAACTATCATAATTATTATGAAGGTACATCTACAACAAGTCATTAGTGATTCCATTCTATGTGTTGGGCCAACATAGAAAGGAAAAAGGCATGGGTATGTATGAGCCCACCATTGATAAACTTTCAAAGTCCAAAGAAATGTACATCCAAAACACTAGTAGCTAATAGCTAATTTGTATTAAGATAAGGTAGGAGACTAAGGACATCCCTAATGGAGATGTAAAAGAAAGATTTTAAAGAGTTTTATAACTTTGTGGTAGACATGCTGAAAAAGATTTTAAAGAGTTTAATAACTTTTTGTAGATATGCTAAATATTGGAGTCACGGTGCAAAAGAGAAAATGTTAAGTTCAGCCCACAATGCTAAGCTCTATAATTTCATATTCTCTTTCTTCTTAAAACTCGTTATATTCTAGGTTCACGATATTGGAGAACAAAAATTTAAAGAGAGTGCTAAGCCATGTACATCATCTTTCTACTCTTAGCACCCACAAAATGATAAATTGCACATATTAAAACTCGTTTTAATAGGTTGTAACTTGTAAGCATTGGAAGATAAAAAAATTAAAGAAAATTTTAAGCCATGCACACACTCTCTCTTCCTATCACCCACAAAAGAATCTAAATATTTCACATTCTCTCTCTTCTTAAAACTCATTCTAGTAGATTCTAAGCACGGAAGGATAAAAAGTTAAAGATAATAACAAGCTATGCACACTCTCTCTCTCACTAACACGTTCTAAGCATTGGAGGATAAAACGCTAAAAGAGAATGTCTAGCAAGTTTGAATAAAATTTCTTACGATAATTTACCAATAAAGTTGTGACTCCTAATAAAAATTTAGATTTAGACAAAGATATAAATATGGCTTAGCATTCTCTTTACCTTTAAAGAGAATCAATATCTATATTTGGAAGCAAGTTTGACCAATGATAATACATGAGCAATTTTGAACTAAGTTATCAACTTGCTTTCAAATATAGAAATGGATTCTAACCAATAGCAGCTTCAATAATTGTTCCTGAATATCAAAGCTTTCAATAGAAATAATCAATACACCCATATAGTAACACAAACAAAAAACATAATAAATCAAACTTTTCTCGGTTGTCTACTCTAAACACATTAGCTCAATAGCTAAATTTCAATTGAATAATGAAACAAATGAGTGTATAATCCAAGTGAACAGCCACTAGATTTTCTTGGTCACTTCAACTTCTAATGAAAAATAAAGCTAAAACATAGCATAATATCAAAATGACAAACCATATAATGTAACAAAATTTATAGCAAACCAAGAAGAGTTGAACATTTGAAGAACAAGCTAATTTTCTAAAGCATATTGCGGTTCTGAAATTAAACAAAAACCCTCCCAGCTGGCAGCTAGCATTGACAAGAAAATAAAAATGAAAAATCTTAGTTCATATATCATCCATTAACTCAAAAACAAAATGTAGACCCAACAAACTAAAATCACTGGCTCACACCTAACCACTTTGTGAAGTTCTCAAACTCGGTGTAATCGGAATCTGAGATCATGGTTTGATACCATGCCTTTCCGGCGGCCTTAATAGAAGCAGCCTCCTCCTGGAGGACAAAACGACAGCACAATGTTAATACAAAAAAGGCGATAAAATAAAAACAGCAACAAACCACAAAGCAAACAAGATAAAATAAAAACAGAAAAGTACTTAATCACAAAGGGTACAGTAATAGATTAATTAAGAACATAACACAACATTATTGCACCTATTATAGAGCAAGGAGGCAACCAACCACAAAACAATTGATCATAACCTTAATAACATGAAGACCAAGGTAGAAAAGTTCTTCAATGTGAATACCAAAATAAAGAAAGATGAAATCATTTACCATGTTAAGAGCAAAGTTATGTTCTATAGCACATGGTTACACAATCTAAAGCTATATCAAGCATTTTTATTATCAAATGAATGAATAAAAATGATGTTCAACATATGCTTAAGATCAAAAGTTCTAATACAACCATAAGCAACTGCTGAGTTTGAAATACTAAAATTAACTGACATGACATAGACACCAATTCAAAACATACGAAACCCAAAATCAAAATGTTGGCAAACATTGATAACATGTACTGAATATCATCTAGTGAACATGGTACATTTAGTTCATGTAACAAAATTGACTATATAACAAATATTTCAATTGAGCACTGAATATCATATCATGAAATTGAGCACAACATGCAACAACACAATCCAAGGAAAGCAACATAATCCATATTCATCAAACAAGACATACTTGTAACAAGCAATCATATGCAAAACAATACAATAGGAACATATAAAACCACTAACCAAACAGAAATAAATCCTATGAGTAAAATTTGAAAAGGTTAAAGAAATAAATCATCATTACCTTTGAAATAGGCTTCCTCTTCTTCTCGAGCTTCTCCTTCTTGGCCTTAACACGTTGCTCCTCAGCCAACAATGCCATTCTCCTAGCTGTCTTGGCATATGGGTTGAGTTTCAGCATAGTGTTGAGGTTCTTAAGCGGGTTCTTCTTCAATGGAGCTCTCTTCAAGCTCTTCTTGATTGGCTTCACAACAGACTGAACCTCATCACTGTTAATGATACGAGCCAAATCAGCATTGACCATCTTAGACCTCGGCAACACATACCCCTTCTTCTTCTCCGACGCTTTCTCAAACGAGCCATAGATCGAATCAAGCTTCTCGAAAGCAGACTTGGTCCAGATCACAAACCGCCCGAGGTGGCCACCAGGTGCGAGCTTCAGGAGGTTGAGCCTCTCAACATTGGCGACCTCAACACCGGGAATGTTGCGGAAGGCCTTGACAAGCTTAGCTCCCTCAGTACCGTAAACAATCAACGGACCCTTCCTGCTGATGTATCGGCGATTCCTCATCTTACCTTTTCCCGGACGGATCGCGTGGCTGTCCTTGGCCTTCTCGGCATCAGGATACGCACCGATCTGCTTCAAAACCTTGATAGCAGACGAGGTCTTCTCGACTCCCTCAGCCGAATCCCCAATCACGAGCGGCATTTCCGGCACAGACTCGATCCTGTGGCCGCGAGCCATGACAAGCGACGGGATCGCGGAGGCGGCGATGGCGGAAACCACCGCGTACCTCTTCTGGTTCACGTTGATCTTGCGGTGCCATCGGCGCCAGATCCTGGTGGGAGCGAACATCCGTCCGCCGCGACACATGTTTCCGAAAGCTCCCTGGCCGGCACGGTGAGTACCGCCTCCGGGAACACGGGGGATACGGGACACGGCACGGCCGGTACCCCAGGACTCGGCGGAGGTCTGGTGGCCGGCCTTCCGGGACACGGCGTAGGGCTGGCGAGAGTTCTTGGACATGTTGGCGTGAGTGAAGTTGACGATGTCGGGACGGATCGAGGCCTTCATCACGTCGGGGAGAGGGACGGTGACGGCGGAGTCGGTGGCCATTTCGCCTTCCAGAGGCTGCACGGTGACAAGCGGGCGTGCGGCGGCGGCGGCCATTTTTGGGGGAGAGAGGGAGAGAGGAGATGCTAGGGTTTTGATTCAGAGAAGATGCTAGGGTTTGAGAATTGTGTGTATATATAGGGGCTGTTTGGTTGTATTTACGAGTCTGCCATCGGGCTTAGGTTGCAACATTTTGGTCACGAGGCGGTTTATAATGCGTTTAGGCCCGGCCCAGTTTATTTGCTAATTGCTTTACAAAATGTAGATATGGCAGATTTCGTTTTGAATGTGTAAATTTTTCCGATACGATTCAAAATTTCATAAGATAAATTTGACCGACCACAAATTAATCAGATCGGCTGACAAGTTCAAGTAATCTTTGAAATTGCAATTACGGGTCACTAACGAGGAATCTTAGTGCAAGTCATCAAATTGCGTTGACTACGTCTTACCTTTTCTTGACTACGTCCTTACTTTTTGTACACATTTTGTTGCTCTTAACATTGATTGCTATTGCTTGAATAGTTCGTTCGTGGTGACGCCACGATTAGCCCACTCAATCTTATCATTTAGAACAAGAATAGAAAAGGACGAAATTGCAGCAATGTTTTTGTAAGCGAACTTACGAAATAATTATTGTTGAATCTTATACAGCAGAACGACCCGCAAACTCTTCTTAATGTCACCCGTATCAGAAGAGACTATTTTTCACATTAAATATGAGTAGAGATGACAAAAAAGCGGGTCGGGTTGTAGAGTTTTAGGCATAAAATGTATTTTGCGGGTATACCCACCCCACCCCTAACCAAACCCGCAAAACCGGGTTGGGTTTCGGTATCCGGGACGGTCCATTTTGCCAACTCTTGAGTACACAAAGTTTCAAAACGTAGCATTTCAAATATAATCATGTTTTCATAGCCAAATAAACATAAAGGTTCTATTGATAAGGAAAAGGTGAAGACTGAGAACACAACCTGCACATAACAATGCTAAGCTTGATGCATTTTATATAGCCAATCTATGAAATATTACATTCTAATAGCCACATCATTTTCACACACATCTACTGAAAGAAAATTGAAACTGCCTCCAAATATTCTTCTAACCAGATTTACAGCTTGGGGTACACATAAAACACGATAGTAGCAACCAACACACACTCCCATTTAGGTCACTAAATAGACACAAATGGACCTTGAGAGTCAGTTGGTGGAGAGTTCCTTACATTCGGCAACCGGGAGAGCTCAGAGAACTCAACTCTTACCTCGGTTTGTGTTTGCCTTGGTGTATCTACTCTCTACACTCGGACTGCAAAATGTAACGAAGCAAGAACCGTTAGGCACAAGCGAGATCCATTATAGTTCGAAGAAAACAATTGAGTTCCAGCTAAAATCACCCAATTAGAGTGCAAGCAGAGAAGCAGGAAGAGAAAAAGAAGCATAGTTGGCATATTTGTAATTACTAAGCAGTTCAACATGATAAATCACTGGTCTTGTTCTTCACAACCGATTTCTCCGGCAACTTCCACTGATTCAGTATTGACATCATATGATGACAGGACCATCCTCTGGACCAACCAACGAGATCACCAGTCAAGATCATGGAACAGTCATTTATAACTGAAAGAAATATATGGAAAGAGCCATCCTACATTGTTTTTAAAGGCTCATAATGTTGAAACGAAACCAAGTGAGCATTCAAGACATCGAGCAGCTTGCAAGAGATTGATGCAGAGCCACTCGTGATCAGCAAGCATTTGAGGAAGTTCAGTTTTTGTGTCCAATAATATTTTTCTCTTCTTTTCAATGAGTTGTATCGAATACTATGGTTCCCTTATGTTAAAGGACCAACTCAACTAAAAGTTTAAGCTTTGGGGTTGGAGTCAAGTTTAACATGATATCAAAGCCTTGTTGACCTAAAAGTCCCAAGTTTGAGTCCCGCTGCCGTCACCCTAATTAATTTTCAGCACAAGGCAAGAAGATGACTTATGCATGAATGTTTTGGGTGGTTTGGCCCACGTGCAAAGTGATAATGGGCTTGCACGTGAGGAGACATGTTAGAGTATAAAAATGAAATTGAGTCTTCGACTAACAGCTTAACCTATTGGGTTGAAGTCAGTTCAGCACCTTACAAACATATTATGCCCTTAAACATACTTAAATGGCAAATCAATATCTCATCTAGAACAGGAACCTAGTCAAAGCATGTTTTCCATTTGTAGGATTTTAGGTAGTGTTTGGATTAAAAAATTGGAATGAGAATGGAAATGAGATTCCCATTCAAAAGTAATTTTCATGACCAAAAATTATAATCCAAACGCTACCTTATTTGAATTCTAGCTAATATGGATTAAAATATGTTTCCAATAAAATTAATGGAACAACCCATCTGCAAGACCCACCACTGAGGCACTGAATTAAAAGGTGAAAAGTTCTATCACCTCCAATATTCATAGGCAACATGCATCTTTAGCTCTAAAAGTTGCTAGTGAAGGATCTTATTATTTTTGTTATAACTTAACATCTAAAACAAATTGCAGTCCTGGGCCAAATTATTGGCAAACAAAAGTAGAAGCATGCGGTTGGATCTTGGGACCTATTGTTATAAGAGGCGGACATCAAATTTGTTGCTTTTTATGATCAAACAGAAAATCCTTCAATATGACAAAACAAGTGATTCTAGCAAAACTGTAAAGGATTTATGCAGTGATTTATGAAGCTAAGTGATTTATGAGCATTCACGAGGAACATGCAAATCCGTGTCTAAGTAAAATGAAATAGTTAACAATATCAGACTAAACGATGAAGAATATTAACACTTACAATTGGTTCAAAATCAGGGCTGGACAGGTTCATGGTAAGGTTTCTCATCAATAACAAAACCTGCACAAGTCATCAATGAAAGTGTCTTTAAGAGGCAAGCTCAAGCATTAAGATAGAGATCAGAATAATTTGAAACAATCTAAAATTTATCAACTTCATGTGGACATCATGGCATCTAGAACCTTGAGAGGCAGAGACATGGGGCCTTTTTTTATATTACAAAGACTGCATGATCTCCCTACAGTATTCATCCACACAAAAATAGTAGAGCCGACCCCAAAACTCTGGTTACTAAAAACAAGATTCTAAGCAGGCAGCAATATACGATATCCATCCCAATAGATTCATTAATGTGATAAAGGGCTTTGATCAATATGCTTATTGATGACAAATGACTCTATGCTTTCACTAGCATGACCAATGAAGAAAATACAGTTGATAAGGGCATGTTTATATCATGTTCATGCAGAACATAATTTTTAAAAGAAAAATGGCCCTATTGGTCGAGCTACACAATATGAGATAGCTCTCCCCCTAAGCAATCAATTTACCCTCCATTTGACCGTTTTTTTAATTCTTTTGAGATCAATTATGTCAGCGATCCACTGGTATAAAACCAAATGCAAGCAGAAATTCATTTGAAAAGCAAGCCATGTAAACCACTGAAATAACAATAAGTTCCATGAGCTCACAGTTTCAAAATTAATAGGATCCATTTCCTTGAGCTTCTGTGCATGGCCTTTGATGTCTGGATCAAAGACACTCCCAATGAAGCTGTATACTTCAGCAAAATCTGGTTTACCTACAAAAGATAGAAAGAAAAATGAATCCCCCATTAAGATTAACGAGTCAAGTAAGAGAATGAAGGAAATGACAGATTATGTTGAAGAAGATGACCATGCAGTACAGGAGCTTGTGTCTCTTGGTTTGATATGTCAGATATTGGTACTATTATGCCTGAGCTGCCAATGCCGCTGACACCGCTGTTACTAAGCCTAGCTATCCCCTTTGATCCAATATCAGCCGAATCAGTAACGTTGCCTGCCATTATAAGTGCTCGATAGTACCATTTCTAAATCCTATAATAGGAATGCATTTAGAAGGAAAACAAACAAAGAGTGGTATGCATGCCTTCAGCTCCAAGAAGATTGCTGAATTCTTCTTGTGATGACATGGCTTGAATTGATGCAGCGTTTATCATCAGAGAATTATCTTCCCATGGAGGATATCCAGGTGGAAGTGTACTCAGTGAAGACGGATAACCCAAGGATGCTTGCAGTGGCAACAGAACTGTCAAATGAGTAAAAAAACTTAATGCCAACTACACAGTTAAATTTTTTAGATGAATTCGTTATAAATAGTTTATGAGCACTCAAATACCATTTTTAGTTGCTTTTTGCGGGTAAGGGTGAGAAGCTTTGCGCTTAGGGCGAGGAGGGGGCACATGTGCTACTGCCCCATTCTTTTGGACCTTCAGAAAGTACTTCTGGGCATGACTTCTAATCTGCAGAAGCAAATATTCAGCAAAGGATAATCCATGAATAATGAAAAAAAGAACAACCACCACATCATTGTCTCTCAACCTGAATTACTGTCTTTGAACCTACAAAATCTTCAATTTTCTTCCAGTCACGGTCAAAACTGGAAAACCCAGAAAGCACAAAGAACAATTGGTTTCAAATTTTGATTACATGGACTTCCCAACGGAAATATAGTCATGGATCATACTCAAACAACACAAATCCAAACTATACAAAATTAACAGATAGAGTAAGAAAGATCAGGAAAAGCTTAGACCAGTGGAGAGTCTTTGTAGCAGTAAACTAGTTATTCTTCCGAAAGGACCGAAACAAGTTGTAGTTACCTTATAGTGACAAGTCTAAATAACATCAAATCGCACTCACATAATTTATCACAATTCTCAACTAATAATCATATTTAGCTCCATAATCTTAGCAAAAAGTGACTTCTACTCAATTTCTTCTTGACCCAATGACTGTCTTTTAATTTGATTTAGCAACAATAGTATATCTCAAGTCTCAACATAGCATCAAATCTGTCAATAGCATAACGCAATTCTCTAACAAAAACATGAAACAAACAAAATTACACATGAATTTGGAGTATATCAAAACTAGTTATTCTTCCAAAAACAAGTTGCAGTTACCTTAAAGTGACAAGCCTAAGTCACATCAAATTGCACTGACAAAATTTATCACAATTCTCGACTAATAATCATATTTAGCACCACAATCTTAGCAAAGAGTGACTGGAGTCAACTTCCTCTTGAACCAAAAACTGTACATCTCAAGTCTCAATATCATATCAAAATCTGCATATGGCATGAACAACACAATCATCTAGCAAAATTACACATGAATTGTCATATATATACCCGAATCAACTCTTCAAATCAAAATTATTCTAAAAAAAACAGAATCAACGCACAATCAAACATGTACTACTCGTAAACACAAACAAACCATCACAAGCAATTATTAGTTCAATTCAGTCCAACGAACACACTAATTGATAGAAATCACAAAAAACTAACAGGACATTATGCAAAATTTGAGCGCGCAAATGATGAAAAGCGAAGAAAATATATACAGTTGAAGAGCTTCGAGGAACTTGTCGTGCTCTTCTTCGGTCCAGCTTTCTCTGGACTTGGTGATGGTGTAGGGCTTTCTGACTTTCTTGCCGGAGCTGTCCGTCGGCGTCGACGCCGACACGCCTTGACTGATCGGCGATGAGTTCGAGTTCATGGTTGGCGCGGACTGGACTGTGAATTCTCTTCTTCGTTTTGTTGAGAGAGAAACAAAGAAAATGACAAACTCTGGCGGGCTTAGCTGCGTGTGTATGTGTATGTGTATGTGTCCAGACTCATTTCAGGCCGCTCAATTAATCGCCTGCCTAAACACTACGGCTTCGCCGATTTATTATATTATTCCTCGGCCACCATTCGTGTGTCACGTGATATAGAGCAATAAATGCGAGGACTTATGGTCGGGTTTTTCTAAAAGAGTGCTGTTTATTTTCAAATTGAGATTTGATCCATGTAAATATAATTTTATTTTTGTTTGGAGTTTAGGTTCTATAAAATTATAATTTTTTGTTTGGAATTTAGGTTCTATAAATGATCGTATATAATATTGAGCGTGCAAGTTAACAAAATAACATTTTATATGGAAATACATATTATTGATACAAAAATCATCCGTTAATATAATGTTAGTCTGTATTGCAGCTTGTAGCTCAACCAAAGCATCTGCAAAATACGAATAACTTTGTTTTGAACTAAAGGCATTGAGTATATAGAGGTAAAAAAACGCTAATAATCAAACTAAAAATTTGTCCTGCCATTTAGCTTGAAGAGCAACCAATTTCACCTCAAATCGCTCTTAACCCAACTAAGGGCATCATGAATGGAGATAGCCTCCACAAGTACTCTAGGTTCGGATGAACCCTTCCATGACTGCCTCATGCCACCCCAATACATACCTAATCGGTCAGCCATTCATACTGAGCCTTCCAACTAAGGCAAAAATTGCCCCATCGTTAATTTAAGACAACTCTGTTTTCACTTTTGCCACATCTCCTCTCCCACCTCATAGACTCTCATATGTTCTCATGTACATTTTTACCGTCTCCACCCCTCTCCTAATTGGACAACACTCATCTCCTTCTCACAAAAACCAACAAAGACACACCTCTAACACCCCAAGCCACACCCGAGACCA
>JAYMTF010006203.1:0-10557 GCA_036897485.1 Pelargonium nanum
CCGATGATATCGACAAAACCTTACTATAGGATCATTATGTAAATTAAAATCAATGACGAAGCCGAACTTTTTTTATGATTATTTATTTGTTTTGTTTTTTGTGTGATTTTCATGATCGTGTCCTGTTTTACATTTGTCAAACTTCTTGATTTAAGTTCTCGTGTTTTTAAAACGTTTTTTTCGGGTCGAATTTATTTTTTATTATTTCTTGAAAAATGAATTTTGAATAGCTCATTAGTCCTTTTATTTTGTTTTGGGTCCGAGCCCATTGTTGTTCTTTTGTGATTTGGTTTTTTAGTTGTTTTTGGCCCATATTTTTGTTTTTGTTTTTTTTTTGTCTTCTCCTTCCTCTCTCTTTCCTGCACGACAAAGCAAAACAGAGCAGCAGAACATAGAATAGTAAGAACTGAGCAAACAGTGTCCATTTTGGTGTCAAGCTTTTCCTGCACCAAAAATCACCAAACTCCCATTCCTCTTCCCTCAGCTGACCTTCCCAACAACTCTAAATTTATGGTTTGGGGTTGTTGATTACCACACTTTCCTCCTCAAATATCAAACCTCACCTTTCAATCTCCCCCCAAATTTCAAATTCGAAATCTCAATGCTCAGCTCACTAGTTCTATATATTGGAGCTCTTAACCAACAACAAAGGGAGACAATTTATCACAGAGAAATTGAGATAGAAGAAGGAATTACAAATCCCCAATTTTCAAAAACCATTCTCTGCCTCTCCAAAATTTCATCTCACCCATAACCATAAACCAAACTCCCACACTCTAAATTGACACACACTCATACCTTCCCCTCTTTTAGTCACCGGAGGTCGCCGGAGTAACTGTCGCCGCCGCAAATCTCCAAATTCATCGTCCTGTTCGTTCCTCTCTGTCGAACCCGAAGAGTCGCCGGTCAGATCCTGTTGCCGGAGATCTCCTCTCTTCTCTCTCTCTGTTTCCCGTCTACAAGAGGTAGACTCCTTCTAAGTTTTTTTCTGTTTTATTTTGTTGCTACTATTGTTGTGTGTTGATGTATAAAGAAGATTAGGGACCAACATCCCATGGGCCAAGTGGTAAAGCACACCACTTAGGTACCGTAGTGTCTCGGGTTCGAGTCACCGTGGGCACTGTTTGGTATCCTAGTTTGGAATTAGTGATAGATAAGGGTATGGGTGGGTTTGGGTAGATATTATATGATGTTCTTATCATGTACAAATTGTACTAGTTCAAAAAAAAAGATTAGGGAGGTGGTGATGTGGCTACTGTGTTACTGTTGCGTCTCATCTCCCTTTTTTATTTTATTTTTAGTTTTCTTTATTTCCTTTCTTTTATTTTTTCCTATTGACTATTATATACGTGTGTAATGTGTAAAGCTTTTGGGTTAAGGACTCATGATTTGTGGTTGGGTATATAAAAAAAAATGATTTGTGGTTGGGCTTTTCAAAATGAACAAACAATCATTTGGGCTAGCTAAGAATGTTGTTGTTTTTGTTTTCAAAATACAGCAAACAATTTGCTATTTAAACTTTTATGATTTTTTTTTTTTTGTAAACTTTGTTTTTGAAACTATTTCTCTAAACTTGTTATTTAAAAGGAAAAAAAAATCATTTTTGGTATTGTCACCATGCTTAAAAATCCAAAACTTTTCAAGGTCTGACGTTTGTGTTCATTTCAAATTGCTTTTATTAGTTAATCAATCAAAATCAAAACTTTCAAAATTACTTTCGATTCGTCTTTGCTAAGTCTTGATTAGAATTTTCGGATGACCATTTTAGTGTCCATTTATTTGGTTTGAGGCTATGAGGATGCTTTGAGTGTGAAATTTAGTGTGCATATTTATTTTAATGCATTATTAATTGTATCATGCCTCAATAACATAAAATAGTAAAGCATGCTCCCAATTTAATTTCGAACTTAATTTAGTAAGCATGCTCTCTATTTGATTTTGTGCTTAAATATGCTTTCTTACTATTTTAGTATTGCATGATTATTTGAATTTCACTTAGCATGTTTGCTTAACCTATGTTAATTAACATGCATGCATTTACTTATTTGAGTTAATAAGCATGTTTAATCTAACTTAGTCCCTAACATGCAAGCTTAATTTTGATAATCTAGCTTAAATCTCTAACATGCATAATTGTGTTAATCTAGCTTAGTCTCTAACATGCATGCTTAATTATTTATTTCTCACATGTCTCGTATCTCATTAAGTTCTTATTCACTTCTACTTGCTTATTTACATATGCACATTTATATTTGTCGCATGAATGCTTTGTCGCAATTTAAATTCATATACTTGTCATATGCATATTAGGAGTCACTTGATTTTATATTTTTTTTATAAAATGATATAAAAGCAACGGGGGCCGACTTCAGTCGGATGCGCGAGGGTGCCTAACACCTTCCTTCGGGCATACCCAATCTCCTTACCCACTCTTTGGTTATTGGTGTTGGTTATGCCCATAAGTCGATCATATCCACTATTTGGTTCCCTGTCCATAAACCGGGTGGCGACTCTAAAAAGTTAGTAACATGTTTAGGCGGTCCAACACCGCAAAACCATCATTATTAAGGACGGGGCCACACGGCCTCGACGGACCTATCCCGCGCTACCTTCCAACGGGGTTGCGCGCCGAGATGCGAGGTCCGGTATCCTTAAACTTATCACCAATCTTGATAGCGTACTCCGGGCTCCTTAGGAAACGATCAATGATGGTCTTAGGATTTTCGGTCGGGGTGAATGATTTTCCTTTCTTAAGGCGAGCTTGGAGGTTCGCGATCTCCTTCTTGGACTGGAAAAAAAAAGACATGAAAATTCGTAAAAACAAGCATGGGAAAGTGACACGACCGAATAGAAAAGAAGATAGAAAAATTTCAACAAGTGGGGCTATCAAGGCACCAATGTCGCGACATTGGAGACTCATGCAGCGGCATAAGGACCCTATGCGTGAATTTGAGAGTATGCTCAGGGTGCCCTTGCCGCGACACGCAAGCACCATGCCGCGACATCCTACCCTGAACAATTTTTTTTGAACATTTATGGAAATTCAACTTCGGGTCTCCCGAAACTGGGAGCCCATTAAATACAAAGAGAATTGACCTCCTCATAAAGTGAACGATGAGATCTCTCGGAATGCTTCAGCTTGACCATCGAGGCAATGGTATCAATTCCACGTTCAGCTTCCTCCACCAGGGCTGACTGCAAACTAGTCACCTTAGCCTTAGAGAAACTCTCGAGTCTCTTAAAGAGTCTTCACCTCAAGCTCCAAGGTCTCACATCAAGCCTTGGAGGCAAGAATCTCTCTCCCAACCTCCTCCAAGCGCGCCTCATACGCCTTGGCAATAGACACCTGCTCAAGCTGGAAGCCCACCTTCAAAGAGGCAACCTCATCTGTATGAGTCATCACCAAAGAGGCGACCATATCAATACGTGTCTCCTTCAAAGAGGAAATCCCATCTCATGAGCCTTCTCCAAGGCAACCAACTCATCCAAGTGAGCCGAGCGTAAAGACTTTGTGGCTCGCCCCCCCCTCTTTGTCAACATGTCGCACCGAAAGTGAATCTCCTTGTCAAGCGCCCTCCTAGCACGCTCAATCTACAACAAGGAAGAGATATTAATATATATGAGGAGAAAACAACATATAATCTTTGGAAAAGCAACGAGTAAAGGAAAGATGTAGCAAAATAAATTTACCTTGCAAATTCTTATAGCATGCTTAACCAAAGGGTAGTATGCTTTCGAATCAAACTCTACATCACTATCTGAAGAGTCAGGATCCTCATCCTCCTCAGTCATCTCAGTTACATCAGCTTCATCATCCTCATGAGAAGTCATGCCGGCTCTACGGTAGGCCCGAACAAGACAACGAGTTGGCTCGATACCAGGAGTCGTATCCAAAGGAATCACATCACCCTCTGGACCCAAGGTCATGAAGGCCTTGCCTCCTCCGTTACGCCTGCCTCTAATAGTGACAGACAAAGGGGTAGACCTAGAAGCTCTGCCAGGTGATGACCTCTTGGCCTGAGGCTCATCCTCCTCCAAAGTAACTATTTTATCCTTAGTGCCACGGACCCATCTCATCTTTCCTCCTATTAGCTCTGCGCGTCCATGCTTGGGCTGGCTTGAAACCTCAATCACAATTGGAGCATTCGATGGAGGTGTCTCCGCAAGAAGCCTCCATCAGAAGATGGTACCGCAACAAGCAAAGTCACTCGCTATACCTCAGAAACATGAGGTACCCCATAAGGTAACTTCTCCACAGCTGAGGTCACCTACTCAACTCCTTGAGCTTTCTTATTGGATGAAGAAGCCTCAGCTAGACCAACCAAAGGAATGAAATGAATCATATCCTTAACATTCTCACACCTCCAACCAAATCTGATGAGGTTACGAGTCTCCCTTCCAGAGTGAAACCATCAAGAAATCCCTACAAGGATAAGAGAACATGGTTGAAGACTACAAAGAAGTATACAAACAACAAGTATGAAAATATCAAATATAATGAAATACGAGGAACTACAAAGCTCAAAGAAGAAAGATACCTCTAGAAGCGGCCACACTCTCGATTGGGAGGCATGTGCAAGGTTGAGGAAGGCACTCATCCTCAAAAATAGGGCCAACAAGGCCACTATGTAATCATGTATGCGCCAAGAGAAGTCCTTCCTCCTGGGCTCTAAGAAAACCAAAGGAGCCAAGCCAGGAACAAGTCTTCTGCGTGCACTTGAGAAGTACTGAATGTCACTCCTCAAAAGATACCCTATGTCATACACCTTGCCTCCCTCGAGACCCTCCTCCAGCCATATTCGTGATGCATTATCGTAAGGGATTAGAGCAACCTTGAACTTGGTAGAAAATACCATAGGATCTCTGAGAACACAAGGGTAACCAAAACCCCTCTTCCAGACCACAAAAAACCTCATCGTTGTCCAATGATCAAAGCGATCTGAATGAGGGTCAAATAGCTTGACTAGTCCAGGACGAGTAGATGCGAAAAAACCCTTTATCTTCTGATAGGAAGACCAACAATACCATATATGGAACAAGTGAGCAGTGGGCTCGCGCCCCCTAAGGCGACACAACGTAGCAAAAGTGACAGATCGCTTAATCAAACTCACATATGCCTCACATGGGGTGATACCCATCTCCATGAACAGCTCCTCTAAAAAGGGGTCAAGTGGAAGTTTGACCCTACCCCAAGTAGCGCAACATCATCAGAACCACTAGGGAGGCATGGGCGAAACTCACCACGGTCTATTCCCCGAGTTTCCCAAAGCCCATCAAGCTCCGCCTGAGTGAGCACCTTGTTCGAACCTACATCTGGAATCCCCAAAAGACTTGGAGGCTCCATAGCTGGATTCTCACCCAAGAGAGGGTGACGAATCAATGAAGAGACCGGAACCAAGGTAGGCTTAGCAACAAAAAGTTTACAAAAACGAGGATGCACAAATAAGGGCCCGAGCATTAAAAACTCCTAAAATGGCAAGGAATATATGGCAAACAACCAGAGCAAGCTAAAGGGGTCACCCGGACCGACCCAAGGACCCTAAATGGTCAAAATCCACAAAATTGCTCGCAGCAGGCAAATGCTGCAGAAATTGACACCCATTGGCGACATTTTGTGACGAACAACAATAAAAATTTCTCTATATTTGTGAAATCTCAAGCTTTCAATTGAAGCTTTTAGGGATGAATCCATACCTGATGACCACGAAAATTGGGGAGGGAGTCATTGGGGATGAGAGAAATCCAAATTAAGCTCCAAAGCTTCCAAACCCACTCACTCCGAGTGATGGGTCTTTAAGCTCCAAACTCCAATGGAGTCCACTAAAGTTGAAGGAGAAGTTCCTCTATGCAATGATGGAGAAGTCTACTCTTCCAAGTCACTCTTCCCCAAGACTTGAAATTCAAGCTCCCAAAATTCCTAAAATGGGAGAATTTGGATTTGGGGAAGAATGGTTCAAATTTTACCTAAAAATGGCTAAGTGTGGGGAAGAGATGAGAAGAAGAAAAAGACAAAATAGAGGATCTAGCCCAAACACCCAAAATTCTCCTCAAAGTTTGTGAGAGAATTTAAGGCACAAATTTCAAAACTTTGCCAAAATTGGAAAAGAGGTGACATGGAAGGCCAATCCAGGGACACACACGGGAGACTAAGCCCGAAAAATCAAAATTCATGACTCATGTTGTAGCTGATTACTCCTACGTGACACCGATAAATCAGAATCGCTGGAAGTAGGGGGAAATTGATGCTACCCGAAAAATCATAAGTCTAAAAACCACTGACAAGGCGACACGTGGCAGACCAATGTCACCAAGGTCGCCCAATCGGGCCCAAGGAGCCGCATCCAAGGCCAGGCCCAAGTAAAGTCACAACACTGTTTGGCTTAAACAAACCAACCAAGGCAAGGCTCAACCCATATGGAGGCTTGGAGAGCTAATCTACATATGAGCCTACCCAATGCTAGACCCCTAGGCGACACCAACTTGACGAAAGCCCTTCAAGGAGTTTCATGAGCATAGCAAGACCCCAAGGAGACCGCAAACAACTCAAGGGAGCCTAAAGCACTTAGGAAAACCACACAAACCTTGAGAAAACCAAGTATAGGCTAAGGGTTGCATATACCCCAGATGTCGCGGCACACAAACCCATTGTCGCGACATGTGGACCCTATGCGCGGAGTCAAAGTTTGCACAGACCCCAGATGCCGCAGCATGGGCACCCTTCACGTGAGGTCAAAGGCTGCATAGACCCCTGATGCCACGACATTGGACAGACATGTCGCGACAACGATCCGTTCTAGCCTAATCAGTGTGTTTTGTGCCCCGACACTCAATGGTCGACTCCTTCGACCCCAGACAATAACCCACAACTCCATACACTACAACAAGGCTCTTGCAAGGCTTCAGCCTCACCAGATCATCTTTGAGACACTCCAACAAAACCTCACAACGTCAACACTCCCAACACCCATGACGCTGCCCCACGAGGTAGTGGCTCACAATGGGTTAAACGAGTCATCTTATCTCACAAGAGGCATACGGGGCACCCCCGCCTCACCGGCACGCATGACCAACGCGTCCAAAGGAAAAGAGAGACCCAAACACCACAAATGGGCTAGATGAACACAATGGGCCAAGTGGGCTTTGAGGGCTTGGAAAACCAAATGGGCCTTGATGGGGCTCACATCTTCATCAACCAATCAAGCTACGACATGTGGCATTAGGTGGTAAGAGCCTATAAATACACCAAGCCTTGGTAAGAAAAGTTATTTCAACTTCATTTGTCACATTTACTTATCTTTCTAGATTTCTCTCTCTAAAAAAGCTCTTAACAGCATTCATGTTATCGTACAAGAAACTACTTTCACGCGTGAGGCGGAGTCCTAGTAACACCACCCCAGGTGTTTTGTTCTTTTGGTGTGTTTCTCTTCATGCAGGTCACATGTTCGCTCAACCCGAAGATACCTTAGCTTGAGAGGTGAACACTTGACTTTTGACACTTAGAAGAAATTTGATAAGACTTGGACATTAAGCTAGACACTCTTGCTTACGTGGACAAGAAGACTCACACACCTAGTGTGCTTACGTTGACCCTAGGTCAAAGAGGCACATCATCTCTCATTAATTTTTTATATTTTCATTAATGAGGTGGCACAATATGATGCACTAGTGGTGTAAAAGTCATTTACACCAACGGTGCATCAAATATTTACTCATTAGTTTTTAGGGGTAATATTGCGCAAAACTTTCTTGTGCTATTGCCCACAAACACATGACTACCAAATTATTTTTTCATTATCTTAATTCTTAACCATCATATAGTTTTTGGGAAATTACACTAAGCCCCTACGAAATATGCACTTAAAGCACTTAGCCCCCCTGAAGTATTGTGCTTGACAGACATACCCTATTAACTAACCATTTTACTATTCAGTTATAACACAAATCATACCCTCTCCCTCAAACCCTCCATGAACGATCTGCAGTACTCTCACTCCGGCTATAGTAGCTGTCACTCCGGCGGTCATCTTGGCTTGACGTGCTCTGGCGATCCCCTTGTCCCTCTCTCTCTCTCTCTCTCTAAAGCGACGGTAGAGTCGCTGTTCATATCGGAGGTGGCGCGCTTGTGGCTCAAATCCGGCGACGACGTGGTGTGCTCGTGGCTCAGATTCATTGACGGTGGCTTCAATCTCCAGCTTCGAGCTCCATCTTCGTCTTCAATCTTCGTCTTCGTTGTTTTTCGCAATCTCGTGGTATGACAGGTGATGAGCAAGTTACAGTTATGATTCAAAGGTTGAAGAAGAAGAAAGGAAGGAACAAAGACGGTGTCGTTTTGGAAGGAAGAGATAAGGAGCCAAACGACGTCGCTCAAATTAAAAGACAAGTGAATGGAAACGAGGTCGTTTTGGTAAGTAAGCCTTCGTCTACAGTAGAAGACTTTGGGCGCAAGGCAAAGAACCCAGCTCACCTGTCAGCTAACGACCCAGCAACTGGAGCGGGAAATGAGGAGGTGACTCACGCACAAGAGGTTCTGCGAAGGAGTGAAAGGACCTCGAAACGTTCAGCTCGTTATCTAGATTAGTATAAATAGAGAAATGACGGAATTAGGTCTGGTTGTTGAATCTAGACTTTCTGAACTCTCTCTCTCTCTTTTTCTCTGTAATTCATCTCCATTGTTTGTTTTCCATTTTTAGTTGTAACCAGGCTTTTCGAATCTTAGATGTTATCATTGAAGTTGAATGAATGGCCATGGAAGCCGATTTGGCTGAGGCATAATCAATTTGTGTTTGTTTAGTTCATTGCTCTGTTTTCTTTGTTCATCAAATTCTCCTGAATCCTATGGACAAAGAAAAAATAGCATTTAGAACACATGTAGGGTTGTATCAATGGTTGGTGATGCCCTTTGGATTGAGCAATGCCCCTGCTTCATTTCAGGCACTTATGAACGATGTGTTGAAACCTTTTCTCAGGAAGTCAGTGTTAGTCTTCTTTGATGACATCCTTATTTACAGCAAGACTTGGTCTGAGCATGTGTCTCATTTACAACAAGTATTACAGGGGCTCTCTAATCATCAGTTATTTGTGAAATTGTCCAAGTGTACTTTTGGGGAACAATCTGTGGAGTATTTGGTTCATATAGTCAGTAAACAGGGGGTACAAATGGATCCCATGAAGATTAAGGTTGTAATGGATTGGAAGGCTTCTAAGAGTTTGAAACATCTGAGGGGATTTTTGGGATTGGCAGGATACTACAGAAGGTTCCTTAAAGGGTTCTCTAAAATCACTTCTCCATTAACTGATATGCACAGGAAAGACAATTTCATCTGGACTCCACAGGCTCAACAAGCTTTTCAAGATTTGAAGTTAGCTCTGATGTCTGCACCTTTTCTCACACTACCTGATTTCTCTCAACAATTTATTATTGAAACTGATGCTTCAGGAGAAGGGGTAGGTGTTGTGCTTAGTCAATAAGGTCACCCCATTGCTTTTTATTCACAGAAACTATCTTCTAGGATGCAAAAACAATCAGCTTATGTCAAGGAGCTTTATGAAATAGAAGCAGTAAAAAATGGAGGTCTTATCTCTTGGGGCACCAATTCACTATCAGAACTGATCATCTGAGCATCAAAGCAATGTATGACCAGTTTTTACAGTTTCCTGAACAACAGGAGTGTCTTTTGCAGCTTTTGGGACACAACTATACCATTGAGTATAGACCTGGGAAAAAGAATAAAGCAGCTGATGCTCTCTAGAAGCTTTTATGCTTTTACTAGGATTTCATCTCCACAATTTCAGTTTCTGGATCAACTTAAGAGGGATTTTCATCAGGATCCTATTACTCAACAGTGGTTGAAGAACAATGCTGCAAGTGAGGCTTTACCAGATTATATAGCAATAAAGGATGGATTGGTTTTCTAGAAGGATAAGCTTTTCATACCAGCAACATCTTCAGTGAAACAATTGTTACTGTTTGAATTTCACAACACCAAGGTAGGGGGTCATGCTGGTACAAGGAGGACTTTGAAGAGGATGGCTGCAAATTTTTACTGGGTTGGTATATCTGTGGATAGAGAATCATGTTTCCACTTGCCAGGTTTGTCAGCAGGTCAAAGCAGATCATCAAAAGTTGTCAAGATTGTTACAACCATTACCAATTCCATCTGTGGTATGGTCAGAAGTGGCAATGGACTTTATAATGGGACTCCCAGCTTACCAAGGACACACTGTCATCATGGTGGTAATTGACAGATTGTCTACGTATGCTCATTTCTCCACGTTGAAAGCTATCTATACAAGTCAATCAGTGGCCCAGAAATTTGTTCAAGATATAGTTAAGCTACATGGGATTCCTATTGTTATTGCATCTCATAGGGACAGAGCTTTTACAACATCTTTTTGGAAGGAAATTTTCAAGCTGCAAGGAACAAGCTTAGCAATGAGCACTGCCTATCACCCACAAGCATATGAACAATCTGAGTCCCTTAAAAAGACCTTGGAGCAATATTTGAGATGCTTCACATCTGAGAACCCAACAAAATGGGGTCTATATCTTCCATGGGC
>JAYMTF010006204.1:0-10556 GCA_036897485.1 Pelargonium nanum
CCCATTCCCATTCTCCATTCTCATTCCCAAACCAAAAATGCTAATCCAAACGGTACCTAACTACCTTCAGCTTTTAAATTCAAATATTGTTCTTTGAAAAAGTATTATATCATTCACTTAATATTAAATTTTCAAAATATAATATTTATTTGAATTTGTGAAGAAAAATCAATAATCTTGCAGATATCATGACTTCTTAGCCTTGGTCTATCTCTCTCAAGTTCATATGTGGATTTTGGCATAGACTTTTTGGATTTGCTTTTAATTCTGATTATACATAAAAAAAAATCATATATCTACTAAATGATTAATGGACACAACACGTGGCGTCCAATTTCCACATCCTTTCCATCTCGCCATCACAGGGAAACGTCACTCCGAACTAGCCCTCGAACCACAACTCGTGAACTTGATCCTGGATCAAGGTCATGCGGAATTTCTTCAAGAATGTTGCTCTTCAAGCTCATCCACTCACCATGATACTAAGTCTATTTATGCGTGCCATGTCCATTGCCACACGCCCAAATCTATCGTCGTGTAGCATATCCATTGTCGAGCGTCATGCCCATCACCGCACGTCGAGTTTAGCGTCGCACGCCATGTCTGTCATCACGAGTCATGTCTATTAATGTTGTGCGCAATTTCCATCGTTGTGTGCCAAGTCAATCGCCGTGCGCCCAAGTCGATCTATTGCCGCAACCCAATCTAATCATACATTTGCCCAACGTACATCCGCACGCTAAGTTCATTAACCACATTGATGACCAAAGAAATTGGGAACAAGTGAAGGCCCTAGGAGGCCCGCCACACAAGCCATGTAATCACGGTGTACACTTTTGTGCGAAAGCCATAACGCATGTATGACAAAGAATTAGTTGTTGTGACAAGGGTCTGCCCAAAGGCATGTTGGCCACTTTCATTGCATCTCGGTTTTACGCGAAGGCATTAGGGAAGGTCGTGAAGGATGATGGACGTGACCAATGGCCCAAATCACCTCGATAAGTCATCTTGGAGGCTCTTTGCTTCAACGAACAAACACAAAAATATCTCACAAGTCTCAAAACCCTATGACGCTACCTTGCAAGGTAGACACTTCTAAGGAATTCAGCGTACACAAGAGACATGAAATCTCTTAGACTCACTCGGTGCACGCATATGGCGCACCAGGAAAGAAAAAATCACAAGACTTGATATCTTAGCATGCTACCCTGCGCGGTAGAGGCTTTTAGGAACTTCGATGTACTTCTTGGTGCATGAGAAACGTAAAAGAACTATGGGCCTCGCTCGTATTCTGGTTAGTATGTATACCTTTCTCTTTGATAACTGTTCCTTTTTTTAGCGCATCAATTCCTTTAGATGCAATGTTCCTCTTTGTTCTGATATATGCTATTTGATCAAATGACGGGAAACTAAAAGTAATATTATTATTCTCATTGACATTGAGCTGAGTTGTGGTAATGTTTAGTTGTGGGCCTATCAGTTAAGAACATTGCAAACTCTACGTACGATCCCTTGTGAACCAGTAGGAGGTTTGATGTCTCCCATCTTGATCATCGCATATGCAAAATCTGAATAAAAGGTATTAGGACTCTTGCTATACTCCACAACGATCCTGTCTGTCTCACGTGAAGGATCTCCACTAAACAAAACTTGGTCCGACGCCAACAGACCCTTCTTCTGAATCAGGTTCTTGAAGTAGTTGTTGTCAAAAGAATTGGGCGTAACCAAATCAAGAGGCGCTAGTGTCGCATTTCCACGGTCTAAAGGACACTGCCGCCTCCTGATGCTGCTGAATCCAGCGTCAATGTTGCTACCGTTACTGTAAATCCTATCGCGGAAGGTAAAACACCTTGCTTGGCCTAAGGTATGGGCGCCTGAAAGTGCAACCATTTCTCTTACAGTCAAGCCTTTTGAATAGAACAGAGAAATGAGACTGCTAAGGTTAGCTGCGAAATCGGGAAGGTCGATTTGAGCTTCACTCAGGTTTGCATTGGTGGAGTCTCTTCTTCCTAGCTTCACTGTCCAATTTGGTCCACCAACCTGTTTTTGTGTTCACCAAAGCAATTTGGTTAATAGTGAATTGTAAATGATGTTCGAAACCAGTGGATTGAGTTTACACACTCACAGCAACTGATGCATCGCGAGCTGCTACTGCGAGAATGTCCGCGCAAGACACAACGCCTGGACATACGCGTTCCACCTCAGACTTGACTGTCTCGATCACATCGAAGCCTCTGGTTGAATTCATGTTGGCGATTGCATTTCTCTCGCTCCGAATTGTAGCAGAATCGTCGAGCAAGAGTGACGCGTCACAACCCTGAAACAAACATTATAATTATATAAAAGTACTCACACGTACCTATGAACTATAAATCTTGAAAACAAGTATATGGATTACCTGAACAAAGCAGTCATGGAAATGGAGGCGAATAAGTGACGCAGCCATCCTAGGCTCTCTGCTAATTGCTGTTGTAACTGCTTTTCGGATTGTTTGGAGTCCATTGGGACATGTTTTATCATAGAATGTTGAAGATAATTGAGCTTGACATGGAACAATATTTGAAAGAGTAGAAAATAAGATGACAATGGTGAGTACATAAAAGATGTGAGCACAAGTCATTTTTCTAATTTGAGAATTGAAGATTTGAAATGGGTAATGGAGAAGGCATGGTAATGCAAGATTTGCCCAAGTCCTCAATCTTTGATACTTAAAGAGTGGAGGCACCAACTGGGGTTTTGGAATCTACCATAGAATCTTCTACATTGCTTTCATTTATGTTCAATGTCTTTGATAATTTATAATTTTGGAAAAGAATATTGAAAGGTGGTGTCATATAAAAATATCATTTATTTGTTTAATTTATACTATGTTTGGGGATATTTTTACTGAATAACTACTAGGATAAAAATGAAAATGAGCACAGTACCATGTACATGTTCTTTATTATGTCCTTATAAATATATAGGCAACTAAGGCTAGTGAATTCTTTAAGAGACAAGTCATAATTGTGATACATGAAATTTTGTCAAATATACAAACAAGTTCGTGAACTTTTAAATTATATAAATTAAGTTAATGAATTTTCATTCTTAAATGATTAATTTAATTTTTTTAGCGTTGTTATATTATTCGTTAAAGCATGCATTAACTATGTTAGAATAACAATTTAGACACGTGTCTATAAAATGACCAATTAAGCAGTTTTTTGGCTGATGTGATACTTTTTTAAAGTAAAATTAAATGTTATTTTTGTAATGCTATGTTAGTGACTTTTTTATCTTTATTTATAAGTCACGTCAACATTTTGTTAATTCAAGCTGTGTGTATTAGTTTGAGTTTTACTTGAAAGTTTATGTGTATCATTTTTTTTTTACAAAATTGAGCTACACAATAGGGGTAGCTCTCCCCTTTTAACCCAAACTTCACCCCATCCGACGCAATGAGATTTGAACCCACGATCTCCTACATAGAGATGTGTGTCTTGACCATTGCGCTACCCCTAGAGGGCATTATGTGTATCAAATTAAATAATAAGGTAAAGTTCATTGTATCATTAATTAAATTAGTCCTTTACTTTATATAAACATTGCTAAGGTTCATGTTCAAGTTGAAGACATAATATAATAATACAACTAGTCATAATGACCCAATTTCGTATTCGCAAATTAAAGGCATGAATTACATTGATGAAAATTCGAATAATCAACCTAACTACAATTTTCTATAAATAAATAAATAAATAAAAGAATAACATTTCAAATCGATCCAATTGAACATATCCATTAGAGAGAAAAAAAAAAAGAGAGTTTAAAGTGACACAACGGCAAAAATGACATAATTTTACTGGCACAAGATTATAGAGTCATGTGACCGTAGTTAACAACACAATTTAACACCGTTATATAAATTGAATCAATAAACTAATATTTAAAAAGTTTGCACTTATTTGTACAAATTAAAAATTCTCGCATTTATTTGTGCATTTTACCAAAATCTATGTACTAAAATGGAGTTTGTCTCACTTTTAGAAAGAACTAAATACAAAAGAGTTTTATTTATCTAAGAATAATATTAGTGCAAACCATATAATTGAAACTAGCATCTTCGCAAGATCCCAAAGAGTATTATATAATTTGTCGATACTATGAGAAGTCGTATATATATGTTGGACGATAGCTAAGGTGCGTGGCTTATGGGAGGATATTACATTACACTATACGACATGTAGTAGCAAATTGAAGTCGTGGATATGAGAAGACTTTGACTAAAACTGAACCAATTCAGTCTAAAATAAGATGATAACGCCTGATAATGACAAAAGACTTGCTATATGCTAATATATAGCTAGTCTTCCAATTTCCCCTCATAAAGTCTAACGTCTTTTAGCAAACTGATTAGTGATATGGTGCTATTTATTGGTACTATGTATTACAAGATTAGTCACTGGATTAACCGGGCATATTTCATCATAAGCCATGGTCTATCCCGGAAAATGATTATGATGATAGAAAAATAAATATACCATTCTAACCGAATTTTTTATAATCACTCTCAAAATGAAAAATGTGGACACTCATTTTAGACATGAGAGCGTATTACACTCATTAACATTGAGCTAATTAATATTACAAGATTGGTAGTGGATTAACCGGGCATATTTCATCATAAGCCATGGTCTATCCCGGGTATAAACACATGATCATGATGATAGAAAAATAAATACATCATGCTAATTGACTTTTTCATAAACATTCATAAAATAAAAATACAGACACTCATTTAGAGACGAGAGAATTTTTAATCTCATTGACATTGAGCTAATTTTCCCCCACCAAAACCTTAGTCTGTGGTTGTGATGGCCTATGATGAGTTATGGTTAGGTGTTCGGCTGGTTAGTTAAGAACATAACAAACTCTACGTACGATACCTTGGGAACCAGTAAGAGTCTTGATGTCTCCCATCTTGATCATCGCTGATGCGAAATCGGAATAAAAGGTTTTAGGATTCTTGCTATACTCCACCACAATACTATCAGTCTCACTTGAAGAATCTCCACTAAACAAAACTTGGTCCGACGCTAGTAGACCCTTCTTCTGAATTAGGTTCTTGAAGTAGTTGTTGTCAAAAGAGTTGGGCGTAACTAAGTCAAGTGGCGCCAGTGTCGCATTCCCATGGTCTAAACTAGCCGGACACCGTCGTCTCCTGGTGCTACTGAATCCAGCATCAATGTTGCTATCGTTGTTGCTGTAAATCCTGCCACGAAAGGTCACGCATCTTGCTTGGCCCAAAGTATGCGATCCTGAGAGTGCAACCATTTCTCTGACAGTCAAGCCTTTTGAATTGAACAAAGAAATGAGAGCGCTGAGGCTAAATCGGAAAGTGGGAAGATCGGTTTGAGCTTCACTCAGGTTTGCAGTGGTGGAGTCTCGTCTTCCTAGCTTCACTGTCCATGTTGGTCCACCAACCTATTTTTATTGTGACCAAACCAATAATTCGTTAATAGTGAATTGTATATACATAATGTTGGAAACGAGTGAATTGAGTATATACACTCACAGCAACTGATGCATCGCGAGCTGCTATTGCGAGAATGTCCGCGCAAGACACAATGCCAGGACATACACTTTCCACCTTGGACTTGATATTCTCGATTACATCGAAACCTCTGGTTGAATTCATATTGTTGATTGCATTTTTCTCGCTACGAATTGTAGCAGAATTGTCGAGCAAGAGTGATGCATCACAACCCTGAAAATAAAACAAAATATTTATTTTAGAACAAAGATGTAAGTGAAACTTGACACTTATTTTGAAACGGAAAGAGTATATTACCTGAACAAAGCAGTCATGGAATTGGAGGCGAATAAGCGACGCAGCCATCCTACGCTCTCGGCTAATTGCTGTTGTGACTGCTTTTCGGATTGTTTGGAGTGCATTAGGACATGTTGTATCATAGAATGTTGAAGATAATTGTGCTTGACATGAAACATTTGAAAGGGTAGAAAATAGGATAACGATGGTGAGAGCATAAAAGGTGTGAGCACAAGTCATTTTGTTCATTTGAGAATTGAAGATTTGAAGTGGGAGATGGACAAGGAATGGTAATGCAAGACTTGCGCAAGTCCTCTTTGATACTTATAGAGCGGAGGCACCAACCCCAGCTGGCTTGGACATTGGCATATTGTAAGAGTCAACTATCAATTTTCAAAGTAAGCTTGGGGTTGTGGACTCTACCATGGAAATTCCAAATTTCAACATTTCTTCATTTATGTTCAATGTGTTGATAATCATATTTTGAAAAGAATATAAAAAGTATGGTGTAAAAATATATTATTTATTTGTTTTATTATACATGCTTCGGTGATATTTAAATTGAATCAACTACGTACTTAGATGCTTTAAAAAAAAAAACTACGTACTTAGATAATATTGTACCATCTGAGCATAGTTAACATAAGAATTAACACCGGTAAATAGATTCACTTTATCAATTAAAACTAAAAATTCATACACTCATTTGAGCTATGTACCAAAATCGAGTTTGTCATAATTGCAACTACTAAAGTTTTTTAAATTTATTTGAGGAAAATATTGGTGCAAACCACATAATTGAAACTAGTATCTCTTCACAAATCACAAGACCCCAAAGTAGTAGTAATTTGTGGATACAATGAGAAGTCATATATGTAGCACGTACCGACGTAGGAAGACGACATGGGAGAATACTACATAATATCTATCTTCACCAAGACTTTGAAGTTGTAGGTATGAGAAGACTTTGACCAAAACTAAATTATTTAGTCTAAAATGAGATGATAGCGCCTGATAATGATAAAAGACTTGCTGATACGTAGCAAGTCTTCCACTTCCTTTCAGCAAATTGATTAGTGATATGGTGCTATTTATCCTTCTCTCCATGCATATAATACGAGCATAGTCAGTAGTGGAACTGGGCATATGCCATCAGAGACCATGTTTATGCCGACTTACATATTGGTTAATTAGATTATTAGTACTTATATACAATGATGAGTGATGACTAGAGGTGGAGCCGGACATATAGGATCATATATATGCCATGGCCTATTGTCACGAATTGAAAGAACCAGCTTTACTCTTAAAGGGCGCGCACTTGTGCATAGCCGTTATTCGTCCTCCTTGAACATTCCTTAAAGGACACGTTATCAGTCCAATTCGACGCTCGCCCAATGTAGCACTTATCAATATGCTCTTGACGCTTGCCTCACCACACTCACCTGTCTTTTTTCGCATCCACGCTTGACCCTATTTTCTTCTCATAAATCACTCAGGAGACGCATACCACCATGAACCATATATTCACATTTGCCACATGTGCATGATGATCCGCTACGTGTGCAACCCGCTCTGATACCATTTGTCACGAACCAAAACAAACGGCCCCGTGTGGCGCCCAAACTCCAGCATCCGGAGAGAGGGGTCAGCCTTTTCATTGGGCGTCGAGCAATATAAATTACATAATCTAACAAAAGAGGTCATACATGCACCATTCAAGCATAGTGATCAACATGCGATTTGCTAGTATAGTAGCATGTCGCGTGACGAATACCACTAGTGAAACGTTTAAGAGAGAATCATTTGTTCTGGACGTGATAATATGTTGACTTATATAATGTTTAGATTATAAATGCTCACAATGATGAGCTTTACCCTACTGTGCCATCAATTTGAGTTTAGTCTAAGTCAAATCCCCATTTTGAATTCAATTTTAGTTTGTGCCAGATCCACCTTCTAAATTCGGGTTTAATTTTAGGCAAAGTCACTATTTTTCTAAATTGAGTTTAGTTTGGGCCAAATCATCAGTATCGGATTAGGTCACACGTAAAAGTATACAAACACAAAAATATTGGCATAATAATTTTTAAAGCAGTTTCATTTCCGGATACTCATTTTTGGGTATGAAGTTAAGATAAAATAATTCATGTTAGTTGAGTCGGGCATTCGTTGGTAATTATTTATTGTTTTTCTTTTATGTTGCTTAGTAAACGTTATTTTTAATTAACAATATCTTTCAACTCATAAATTATGATCAAATTTTTAATAGAAAATTTTGTGCGACGAGTGGCCGGAATCAATGGAGAAGAAGCAAATTGAGGAGGGAGGAGTGAAGGTCAATCAAGCAGCGAATCTGAAGGTCTAGATTCGCCAAGGACCATGTTAGGCGTATTCAAAGGCTTCCGTGACGGGGTCAGGTCACGGGTAAGCGAGGTTATGCAGGACCTGACCGGGATAGAGCGAAGAAGAAGGTTCGGGAGGACGAGTAAGGGCGTCCGTCAAATCGGGGGGAGGGTTTACCCAGTGCCCCTGGTTTGGTTTTTAATCAAGTTTTTATAACTTTTGAGACCATTTATTCGGTGGTATTGATGTGGTGCGGGAAATTAGTTTGCTTTAGTTTTATTGTTTTTATCTTCCGGTTCCTTAGTTTAGTCTTATGTTTTCTGTTAGTTCGGATTAGGTTTGTTCTTATTTCAATTCCTTGTATTTCGATTTCTTTTTAATAGTAAAAGTTACACCAACTTATAAAAAAAAAATATAATGAGTGAAAATAAATATTTTTAAAAATAAAAAATTGTGTGGTTGAGGAGAGTTTGTTTTTGGGTTTTGTGAGGTGTAAAACAGAATCTGGATTTGTTGTTGTATGAGATTTGAATATTTGGTTGTTTGAGGTCTGGTAGTGTAATGACTTATGAAGGTTAAGTTGTTAGAGAGTCTTTCTGTTGGGGCTTGAAACCACAACCATGGCGGTTATGGTTAATTTGGGCCAACTTATCTTTTTTCTTATTAGTGTATTTGGGCCTAAACTTGGCCTGTAATAATAAAAACAGTATTGCATGTCAGCCCAAATAAATATTTTCTAAATAAAAGTCAATTATGCACTTTCTAATTTTTCTGTATTTTATTTATTGAAAAACATATTTGGATAAAAATGTTAATAATTCATAAACTAAATGCATTATCTCTTTTCCTTTTCAAAAAGAACAATTACACAAGCCAAATTCAACGAGGTTCCTTCCGAGAATCACATTATCATTTTTAAATAATAGATGTTGACCGAATCGAAACATCCAAATTCTTCAATGTTCAAACCGGCCGGCCAGCATCTTACAGCTATAAGAATACATTCAGTATTGACTTTCATTTAAAAAATGGAATTTAAGCTCTTGGGTCTCTTGGACTCAGACAAATTAGTACACTACAAACTATGTCGTTTTATGCATGTGTTAAAATAAGTAAGAGTTTTAAGTTTATATGTGTTTCGGGCGCATTTGATCCTTAGTCTAATTTCTATTGTTTGTTTAAGGTAGCACACTATTAAGCAGAGACCTCTAAATGTATTTTCATGAAATTGCCTTGAACGTGAGATTAAGAATATCTCAACGCAAGTTGAATTCGAATAACATGAAAAATACGAAAATAAATAAAATAATTGGTTGCAACAAGATTATATATGAGAGTAAATTCTAGAGTGAAATTTTTCTCCGTTTCTCCGGTAAGAAATAAGAGTGAATTTACACGGTATGTGTTGTCATGTGATTGGTTGTTAACAGAGTGGAGGTTGTTGCAGAATCCACTAATGATCTTTGGACCTTACTATTTGGATGAGTCTGTTATATATATATACTCGCTGGTGGTATGGACTCTCGAAGGAAAGTCTATTGCTACTAGTATAAAATCCTTTAATTTGAATAAACCTGCAAGTTTTTCCAGAGTGTTTTGAAAACGTGAGGATGTCAAGTGTGTAGTTGTCGGGAAGTGCCCTTGATAAATTGAGTAAAAATACCATTTACTTTTATAGAATTCATACAGGAAACATGCGCCGAGAGGCTTAACAAGAGCCTCGAAAAAGATCTTGTGAAGCTTGTCCCACAGTCCAACTAGCTATGTGGGGGTCTCGCAAAGAGCCACACAGATGTTCGCGTGGATGCACCTAGCGTAGAGGGTCCTTGCGAGGGCTTAGCTGAGTTGGCTCGCATACACTCACGCAAATGCTGGCTGGCTTCGCGTGTATCCTTCTAAATTTGTAACATATGTATTTATGTGCTACGGAATTGACTTCCTCTCCAAAAATGTAGAAGGAATCTTTAATACTCAATTTATATTTTTATAAACAAAATGAACGTCACAGTGTAACAAATATGAACAAGTCTAAAGCATAAGAAGGCATAGTACTGTGAAGAATGGGTCAGTAATGGCATGATGCCCTTAGCAACAAGGGTAACTGGTCACATATATACGCGTAGTAGCAGCAAACAATGACCAGTAGTTGATCATATATGACTTAATTAATTAATTAATCAACACAGAATGATGGAGTACGTTTACTTTGCATTCTATAAATTGATAATCCTCTCATTTCCATCTCCATCACTACATTTCAATATTTCATTTTCAACTCTATCCTTTCTAATCTTCAAATACTATACAGCTTAATTGTCTTGTAATGGCGCCAATTACATACTCTAAAATGTCAAAATCTAGCCGTGCAAGTAATGTTAATGGTGCTCTTGCCTTGACG
>JAYMTF010006205.1:0-10556 GCA_036897485.1 Pelargonium nanum
ATTCATGGAGAAGTAGAGTTACCAAACACAAATTTATGGAAAAATGGTCTATAGACATTCTAAGTAGAACTCAAGTAGACTTAAGGCCTTTGTCTGAGACATTGATGCATTAATTATTATTTTCGTTTCTATTAATATATTACCTCATCTAATCTTATCCAAAATAGTAATTTAGGTTAGAACAAAATGGTTAACTACTGACTTATTCAACTCTTTTGTCTTTTAACCATCTTTGACTTTAAAACTTGAGATATTAAAACCATTTTTCTTCATGGAGGATGATTTGAGATAGTTCACTGGTGTCCTAAAATATTTTACTGCTCATTTTTAATGTCTTAAAATACATTACTATATTATTTATATTTTCATAACATTTTACTATTCCATATAATGTTACAAAACATATGACTACATTTTTCTTTTATAGCATTTTGCTTATCCCTTATGACGTCCCAAAATAAATTACTACTCTTTTTAAATTTCATTACACTTACACTTTATTTGTTTTCATTTTGTATGTAAATCACGAAGGATGAATTCATTCCTTTTCAATCAAGATGCCACAAATATCGTATATGTATGTAACATATATATTTTTTGAAAGAAATGAAAGATCTTATATTAATTTGAAAAGTCCATAAATACAAGATCCGTTGAAATTGGACAAAACGACTCTCTCTAACCACACGCTCCCTCAATCAAAATAGAAGATCTTGTCAAAATATGAGCAACATGATTCGCTCCCCTCCTAACGAAACAAAAATCCAAACTAGAAAAGCAAGATAAGCAAGACAAAATGTCAGATATAGCCAGACCCAAGGCACTGGGAAACCCCTAGCTCCCCTCCGGTCTTTAACGCACAAACCAAACTAAGAGCAACATGATTCGCTCCCCTCCTACCAAAACGGAAATCCAAACTAGATAAGCAATACAAAATGTCAGATACAACTAAACCAAAGGCACTGAAAACCCCTCCCCTTCGGTCTTCAACACACGTACCACTTTTGCACCATTGGATTCAACAATCACCTTATCCCAACCGTTTCGAGCAATCCAAGATAAGACTTCACGGATCATTAGAACCTCCCTCAGCTTTGGGTCCCAGGCACCCAACCACCCTGCACGGCCACCGCCGCAAACCGCACCCAACCAGTCCCGAAGAACCCAGTCACCCCCTGATCTATCCTCGGTAGCGAACTCAGCACCATCCGTGTTGAGCTTGAAATACGACATCTCTTCCTCTAAAACCATCGACTCAAGAGTACGTGTTGTTGCCTCAGACTATGGAACGAACAAATTCACAAGAACGTTGTCGTTACGCAGGACTCGAAGCCGCAAAAACCAAAACTAAAAGCCACAAAAATCTTAACAACCTCTTATACTTGCCGTTGAGACAAGACTCACGCCCGTGAAAAAACTATTTTTTTCTGTTACTTTCCGGCTGTGCACTCCCTAGCAAACACCAAAAAAGAAGAGTACATTCTTTGTTTCGATACATTATATATTGACAGTAAAATGTTATAAAAAATTTAAAAAAATGCTTTTATTTACTACAGTTTGACTCTATGAGCAGTAATCGTAATTATATATATTTTTTTAAAAAAACGGAACAAAGTCAAAACATACTTTCGTTTTATCCAGAACCGCTCGCGCCTTGTAACCACCATTTACCTAACCAATATATAAATCTACATTTACTCTCTCTCACGCATTTCCACAAACACCTTCTGTTCATCTCTTTTTGCCCTCCTCTGTTTCTCCCCGAAACCACCACCGTCTCCGATGAGCGACGCCGGAATTTCGGTCCGTTTCAGCTGCCTGAGCTCCGACCTCACCGAGCTCATCCTCTCCCTCCTCCCCATCCCCTCCCTCATCCGCGCCTCCGCCGTCTGCAAGCTCTGGAACTCCATCATTTCCGATCCCTCCTTCTCCGCCACCCACCACCACCACCCCTGGTTCTTCCTCTACGGCCTCCACAACACCTCCTCCAAGAACCACCAGTCCTTCGCCTTCGATCCGCTCTCCGATTCCTGGTTCCGCCTCCCCCTCCCCGCCTCCTTCGCCTCCCTCGACCCCTCCTCCTCCGTCGCCGCCGCCTCCAGCTTCCTCTTCACCACCACTCCCCATTTCAGCTTCAACCACATCTTCAATCGCACCTGGGGCGTCACATCGCCGCTCAATTTCTCCCGGAAAAACCCTCTCCTCGGCGTCTTCCGCGACGCCTCCGCCACCTCCAGATTCATCGTCGCCGGCGGCGTGAGGTTCATCGGAGGCCTCGTCGACATCGAGGACCGTCTGGCCGTGGAGATATACAACCCCCAATTCGACTGCTGGGACCTCTGCCCGCCCCTGCCGGCCGATTTCCGATCCGGCAATTCGTCGCAGTCGCTGTCCTCGGCGCTGTTTCGAGGCAGATTCTATGTCTTTGGTATATACTCGTGCTTTGTTTCTTCGTTTGATTTGCACAAACGTGTTTGGAGCGATGTGCAGACGCTTAGGCCTCCTGGTGTTAATTTCTCTTTCTTGATTGCTTGTCAAGATCGAATCGTTTTGGCTGGATTGTGTAATTTGCCTCGAGGACCGTCATTTAATCTGTGGAGCATTGATGAACAGACTATGGAGTTCAGTGAGATTGCTATCATGCCTCAGGAATTGCTCTATAGCTTGGTTGATAATGATGAAGATGACAAATTTGCTAGCTTGAAATGTGTGGGATTGGGTAACCTTATATATGTTTTTAACGAAGAATATCATAAGAAATACCCGGCTTGTATTTGCGAGATGAGCAATGAATTTGCTGGTAAATGCAGCTGGAGAAGAGTTCCCCGATTGCCATCGCCTGTTAATAAGTTTCATAAGGTCATCAGCTTCTGTTCAACCGTCTCGCTCGGTAGTGTTCTTCGGGGAGACGAAGAGCCAGAATTTGGAGGCTCGTGAGCTTGGGTACGAATTGGTTCTTTAGCCTTTTGGTTATGCTTGAATGTTTATGATATATGAACAATGTTCATTAGCAAATTTATCATTGATACGATGGATGTATGTATTTAAGGATTGTGGTTTTGTGCAATATGAATTGGTTGCCCTAATCAAGTTCACTTAAGCGTGTGTTTATTTCGAGATTTCTTACTCAAGCTTGAATTGTTGGTGTGTCACTTTGTTGTTCTGATATTGTCTTCGGTTCATTGTGATCGTGAATCTAATCCTGCTTTCAATTGTCTAATTATAGTTATGGATTGTCTTAAGATTAGAGAATGGTCATATATTGTGTAGTGCATGTTAATTCACTTTAGTGCCAAATCGAACGCTGGAAGATTTTAAAGCTAGTTCCAATTATTACTTTTGAGTAATGTTCCTAAGCAAATTTACGATAGATGTGAGGGAATCGATAATTAATGAGAGTGCTTTTCCGCTATATGAATAGTTTGCTTGAATCAAATTCAGTTCAGCGTGCGTCTTTTCAAGACTTCATACTCTTGCTGAAGTTGTAGATTTGTTGCTCTGATACTGTCTTCATTTCATTATGATCATGAATTTAATCAGTATATCGTGTGGTGCATATGCATTTACTTTAGTTGCGAATCGAAAGTTTGGAGATTTCAAGGTAGTTCTAATTTATAATTATGACTTCGGAGTGGCGTAGGCAAGCTTTAACCAAAAGTTGATGCTCTTGCTTGGTTCAATCTTTAGAACATGATACGACTGATATGTTTATTAATTCTTATTGGAACTCTTTATTTTTCATATCCAATGGGGTATTCATGGCCGGTGTGGACCTTTTTCGTTTGTTCAAAACTCCAAGCTTTCTATAGGTTCGCTGCTTCTACACTTCCTAAAATATTGCTCTTTTTATGGGATGTCAAAAAAGCTTCCCATTTACAGTTTTTACGAATATTTATCAACTTACTTAGTCCTGAAATTCAGCAGACTGTGGTTAATGCTTTGTTAGGAATCGGGGGTTTGGTTATATAGTTAGTCTCCATGATTGAACACCACAATCTTGACACGGAACATGGTTACAAGCTTTACAGTTTACAGACTGAAAGTACTTCTGCATGAAACGTGGTCTGCAAATACCCCCTTGGGATGACCCTAAGTACCTAATATGCTACGATTCACTGTATTTATTGGATCATAGAATTGACCAAACTGACCTAAATTTTTGCACCAAAGATCATCTATAACTTGGTTTTGCTGGATTTTGTGTTTCTAACTTCATTTCTTGTGCATATTGTTCGTTGTTTCTTTCTATTCTATCGCGCCTCTTTCTGTAAGATACTAAATGTGAAGAAGATTCAGGTTACATTGCGAAATTTCCATTATTGTAACTTGTAAATTCAATTTCTCTATTAGCTGGCTAGTCACGACGAATACCCGGATCCACGCATTCAAATAGCATAACAGTTGAATATTTTGCAGTTGATGATGTTGCTAACATGCAGTTTTTCCTTTGACAGATATGCAAGATTCAAGTTCAAGCACATGGATTTGAAAAAGCATTGTGTAGAGTTAAAAATAAGTAAGTAGATGCTCCTACTCAGTCCTCTATATCTTAGGCTTTTAGAGAGAGATCCAAAGCCATTGCTACTTGAAGATTTTGTGGGTGCAAGAAAGAAATTTGGCAAGGCATGTGTTTCCTTGTGGCTCTGTTTGTTTTTATGTGTAAATGTGTAATAGAAAATATTGTTTGTCAAAAATGGAAGTGTTTTATTTTATCCATGGTTTACTTAAAATATTGTCTTGGGAAAATTACACCAGCAAAAACCAGTCAGTTCAAACAAATTTCCATTTCCAAGAGGACAAAGTTCTGAAAAAATTCTTCTTCCCAAGCATAGAAACCAACCAAGTGCTCATTCTTATATAGTAGAAAAATGTTTCATTTTGTTCCGAATTGGTACTCATTTATTATGTGTTTCAATTTGGTCCTTCAACTATGCTACTTTGTTTCGAATCGATCAATCTTGTACTACCTCCGTTTCAAATTAAAAGTCATTATAGAGTCTAATTTTTGTTTCAAAATAAATGTCACTTTCTATTTTTATCATACATATTTCAAATCTTTCCCATAATACCCTTTGTCATGATGACTTTCATATAAAAGATAGTGGATTAGTAATGATGAGTTTTTTGTTTATATCTATGGGTAAGAAAGTAATTTAATATTTGTGAAAACCTCTAAAAACGACATTCAATTTGAAACGGAGAAAGTATTAAATATGAATTCTGTCATATGAGGTTGACGTGACTATTTTTGCCAAATTAAAAACTTCTAAGAAAACATTGTTGACGCGATTGTGATAGTTAATTTAATTAGATTTAGGAATGACATTGTTTTAGAATAAGAGAATAAATTAGACAAAATTGATTTGGTGACCACGTCTCGCGGTTATATAGATCAAGTCAAAGTTCATTATTTAGGCCTACTATAACTCAAATGACATATTTTAAATATCGATCATGCCTACCAAGTGACTTTGTTGACATGTAACACCCTATTCATTTTAGAATATGTCTTCATGGTTATTCATTTTAAAACAAACTAATATTTAATGTTCATATTTTATTGTATCTTAATTATGAGCTTGAATTCATGAAATTAAATAAAACTAATAAAACTACTTGTCTTGAAATGAGTGCTGTGTATTTAAAAAAAATAAGAATAGAAAAAAAGAAATGAGTGATGTGGTTTTAAAAATATTCACAATATTCATTTAATGCTGAAGATATAAGTACAAAATGTCCTATATAATTTGATCAGGTTAAACATGTAGAATCGTATCATATCAATATTAACTTATTTATTTAAACGTGTTAAATTCGGTCATGTAATTATGGACCCTATTATTTACAAGTATTAGCTATATTATGTGATATCAATCCACTCATAAACTAAATTGTATAATTTAACTTGTTTAACAGTCGAATTAAATTTAAATTAACCAATTTTAACACGGACGACTAACAAGCACAAATAAAATCATTGCACACTTGACGTTAAGTTCACGTCTATATGAATTTTTCAATGTCACAACGCACAATTAACAAATTAGAGATGCTATATTTATTTCTTTTATTTATACATATAAAATAAATAAATAAGCTAAAAGTTCATTAATTATTTTATTATTTCAATGGTCAGGAATTAAATTTGTGGCTTTCGAATATTAAATGAGAAAGTACGTACACCATCCAATCACAGCCTCCCGTGCATCACACGCGCATCTCTGCGGCGCGTCGGGCAGAAATATTTAGGGTCCTAAAAACAGCGCCACCAATGAGATATCGATTTAAATAGAGTGATCCGCAAGGCTGGCTGTGAAATGAATTGCTCTCTCCTCATTTCTTCTCTGAGGTTTTAGCCTTTACTCTCTTCGTCTTCTTCACTACGCACTCTCTGCTAGGGTTTTAGCGAATCTTCCAGAAGATTCGATTTCGCTGTAGCCATGGACAGGTACCAGAGAGTCGAGAAACCGAGGCCTCAAATCCCTATCAGCGAGAATGAGATCCGAATCACCTCTCAAGGTCTCATCAGAAACTACATCAGCTACGCGTCTACGCTTCTCCAGGTAGCTTCTCGTTGTTCGTATTTTGTGTTTTTGTGTGTTTTGTTCTGTGCATGGGAGGATCGTGGATTGTTGCTGTGTTTGTGTGTGTATTTGGGGGTTTACGTTGTGTGATTTTCGCGTTTGGTTTTGTTTGTGGTTTGGATGTTTGGTTTCTGGTTTGTTTGTGTTGATTTGTGGCTGGTTATGTGGAGGCATTGTGTTATATTTGAGATCGCGTGAGGATAGAGGCTCGCTTTGGTTTCTGCTTGGTTCATCGGTGTTTGGTTGTTGCGAGGTCGTTACCGATACGATTATGTGGTGGACATTGTGCTGATTTTGATTTCTAGGGTTGTAAATTTGTCAATGTATTATTAAAATTTATAGTTCTTCGTATTTTGTATGTTGCATTTTGTGCATGGAAGGATCATAGATTGTTTTGTTTTGATTGGTATGTGTGGTTTGTTCATTTGATTTCTGGTTTGTTCGAGTTTATTTATGGCTGGTTATGTGGAGCATTGTGTTGTATTTGAGATCACGTGGTGATAGAGGCTCCTTTTTGTTTTTTGTTTGGTTCATCGGTGTTTGGTTGCTGTGAGGTCGTTACTGATGATTTTGTGGTTGACATTGTGCTGATTTTGATTTCTAGGGCTGTAGACTTGTCAATTTGCTATGAAAAATTTATAGTTCTTATTTTGTATGTTTCATCTGTGCATGAAAGGATCATAGATTGCTTTGTTTTGTGTAAAATACATAGTTTTGTTTGATACGTGTGGATTGTTTATTTCGTTTCTGGTTTGTTTGTGTTGATTTATGTCTGGTTATGTGGAGGCATTGTGTTATATTTGAGATCATGTGGCGATAGATGCTCGTTTTGTATTCTGTTCGCTTCCTAGGTGTTTGGTTGTTGTAAAGTTGTTACTGAGGATTTTGTGGTAGACATTGTGCTTATTTTGATTTTTTTAGGGTTGTAAATTTGTCAATGTAATGATAAATTTCACGTACAATGTATTCTGTATTTTTTATTGTTTTGTTTTGTGCATGAAAGGATGGTGGATTGCTGTGTTCTGTGTATTTCACTTTGTCTAAATTTGTTGTTTGATTGATATGTATAGTTTGTTCATTTGATTTCTAGTTTGTTTGTGTTGATTTTCACTGGTTCTGTGGAGGCATTGTGTTATTGGTAATTTGAGATTGTGTGGTGATAGATGCTTGTTTCGTTTTCTGTTTGGTTCCTATGGGTTTGGTTGTTGCAAATCGCTACTGATGATTTTGTGGTGACCATTGTGTTTGAATGTGATGGATTGAGGGAGATTATGGAATAGTTGAGCGATTGGATTCATTAGTAATTGTCTTAATCGAGGGTGGCATTTGTAGATTGGTTATGGGGTTGCTTGTATATTTGGATTAGATGGGTTTTGATTGATTATTGCAATGTACAAGAAGCATTATAACAGTAAAATAGTTTAAGAATTAGATTTATTAATAGGTCCTTACAAACTATATCTTATAGAGTTTTCTTTTTACATTTTAAAAACATTTTTGGTAATCAATATCTATGCATCGATTGGCTTTTAACATGAGAATTGATTTTGGTTGGGTGAGTCTGATTCTTGCTCTGATATACGGCTGAGGAGATCAGGTGTCATGACGTAACTGGACCATATTGGCTGACAACTTTTTGAAAAAGATGGTTTGCATGAATCTTAATTGTCGTAATGTTTGAGAAGAAATAATGTTTCTGAAAATGCTATTAGAAAATTTACTCTGTTGCTATAGCTCTTAGATCTGTCTGTAGTTTGGATAATTGAACGTCTAACTGGTCGCTATAATGCTTATTTTAATTTATGTTCCTTCTCATTTTTTTCTTCCTACTTCTGTGTAAGAGAAAAGGAGCAATGTATGAAAAACAATGCAGATTACACGCACACACACATATAAATATACACATATACATATATTGTCTTTCCTTGTCCACAGGGACAGCTTTATTACTTACTATCCTTCACATAATGCTGTCTGTTTAGGATACCAGTTTTTCCTCCGTGAGCATAATTCTTTCCTCTGCTGTTGATATTATTATTTTTGTGATGTTATTCAGGAAAGACAGGTTCAAGCTATTGTCTTGAAAGCAATGGGGCAGGCAATCAACAAGACTGTAGCCATTGCAGAGATCATAAAGGTTTATATCTTTTCAACACAGCTCTCTCTCTCCCTCTTCCTCTCTCTCTCACTCACTCACTCACACACAAACTTAACTAGCCTTTTGTTTGCAAAATCAGAAAAGGATCCCTCAGTTGCATCAGGACACTGCTATCAGCTCTATAAGCATTACAGATGTATGGGAACCCATTGAAGATGGTCTTGTACCGTAAGTTTTCAATCATTGTTCTTTACATAACCAGCTTACTAAACCGTAAGTTTTCAATCACTGTTTATACTTTAGACACCTGATTGTTAAATTTGATTCAGCGTGGAGACTACCCGCCATGTCTCAATGATTTCAATCACCTTGTCACCTGGAGAGCTAGACAAGAACACTCCTGGGTAAGTTTGCTTACCTATTGTTTTGGATTTGATGCTAATGATATGTTGTACATTCAACTGACGAGTGTTTTCCTTTATCCTTCACTTGGTTCCTCTTCTCATATGTTTAGTATGTTCCGTTTACTGCAGATACCAAGCACCATATCCTGTGGATCAGCAAAAGCAGCAGTCTTATCAGCAGCAGCAACCTAGACAAGCACCGTATCCTGTGGAACAACAAAAGCTGCAGTCTTATCAGCAGCAGCAACCTAGACAAGCGCCATATCCTGTGGAACAACAGAAGCTGCAGTCTTATCAGCAACAACCTAGACAATCACGCCCTGCATACAATGCTGTCAATGAAGGTGATTCCAGTGTGAAGCTATTAAAAAGCTGCTTCTATTTTCTATATTGTCCTCTCTATACCAATGTGCCTTATTGTCATGATTTCAGATTATTATGGTCGTGGGCGGGGTCGTGGTAGAGGGAGAGGTCGTGGTTGGGGCAGGGGTGGATATGGGAACTATCAAGGTATGAATTCTGGATTTACTTTCTTTGACTTCCCATTTCACTTTTAGTTCGACCAGTCATTGAATTAATCCCTTTCCGATAGATAATGGTGGGTATTCAAATTGGGGACGAGGTGGATATGGAAACTATCAAGGTAATTTTTATTATATACGATATATCTTAGGAAGTAGCAGTTAATAATTCATTTCAACCCTTTACGTTTTCATAACTTCACTTTTAATTATACTCTGAATATCTCTTCAATCTGTTTCTTATAGATTATAATGGTGGTTATGCAAACTGGGGCCAGGGTGGTGGGCGAGGAAGAGGTTGGGGCAATCCCGGTAAGTTGGTCTTCAATTTTTTGTAAAGTTTAGTACTTAAAGTAACCAAGTTTTCACTGATACTATTCTTATGAAATTAATTTTTAAAAATGTTGGCAATCAAGGTAAGTAAAGTTTGTTTCCTAAGTTTTTGGATTCAAAGTTTCACTCTTGTATTGTCTCTGTTTGGAATTGATTTTTGAAAACGTTAGCCATGGATGTGCCTTGTTCAACATTACACTCCCTAGGTCTCAAAATTAGTGTCTTGTTTCCTTTTTTAGAAAGTCAGTTATGCATGAATTACCAATAGTGTCCCTATAACAAGTAGTATCCCTTAAATTTGTCACAACACATTTGCATAGTGACAAAGGAGGAAATATACATCCCTAACTTCTCTTTAATTTTTCCCAAAATAGAAAGTAGGACACTTATTTTGGGACGGGCAACAGTTGTGCATTTAGAATGTGTGCGTTTTTGTGTATAATGCTGGTCTAAATTTTGTCCATTAATAAATTCTTGCCTATCATCTTGATTACACCCTTGTTTACAGGGGATGGATATGAAAAGGGCCGGGGAGGAATGCAGGGTGCGGGATACGAAAGAGGCAGGGGCAGAATGTCGGGTGGGGGGGACGAAAAAGGGAGAGGGAGAAAGTCGG
>JAYMTF010006206.1:0-10554 GCA_036897485.1 Pelargonium nanum
ATGGTCCAACATAACTCAAACTAGTGTACAATGTTTCAACTTTAGATGCTCTCACACATGGTCTAATTTGGATCTGGAATTGCAGGTCTCTTGCACCTCATATTTGGAAACTTATATTTTGGGCTCTATCATGAACTATATTCAAATGCGTACAAGAAATTGGGATGGTTAAATTTTCATTTTTTCCGTGTTTAAAAAACATGGGTAATTTAAACTATTTATTTTGAAATTATTATTGATGATTCGTGGAGATTATTTTATGTTTTTATATTGTAAAATTGCAATGTATTCAATGTATGTTCGAACAATAAATATTTTTTAAGTAATTGGAAACACTCGTATCCCCTAGGTTGGCTTGAACAATCAATCATTCAAGTAATTGATTGCGCATTGAATAACCATTCAGTTTCATTGAATTGTGATTTGGATCTAATAGCTTGAACGGTTGTTCAAACCTTTTGAACGTCAATTATCTTATCTGAAAGGTAGTTAAAGTCTTTTAAAGATCTATTCAGACTTAGAGACTTTCCACATAAAACTCATGTACTCCCAAACGCACGTTCAGCTGAGTGCACCACCATTTGGCCATCAAGTGTACTTTTATTTCCAATTTTAGTGCCTTTGCTTCGTGTATTTTTGGGTGCTTTTTAGAGACATTCATCCACATGCTCTCAAGCAATTCACAACTGCTATCGGCCTTTTGAGACACATCTAGTGAGAGTCCTCTTCACACTTACACAAAATTAGAGTACACAAAACTCTTTCCTCCTCTTATTTTAGAGCTCCCTCAAGAGAACTTCACCAACACTTGAGCCAACTATTATAAGGGCTCGAGGAATCCCTCAAGATCCTTCTTTCAAAATATTACACTTTTGAGATCCTCCTTAAATCTCGCTGCCTCATTCCTACCTTCAAACTCTTAGTTCTAAATCATAACTTTAACGACTTAACTCCTCAACATCGAGCAATCTCTGAAACTTGCCTCCTTTGGGATCGCTTGGACGCTTTGAATAGGCTGAGTCCACCATGCAAGATGTATAAGGATATGACATCAAGAAGTCACAATAGAAGTGGTGGATTTTCTTGAAGGTCTGAAGACCCTCAAGTGATACGAACGGTTGATAAGCACATGTTGAAACTCTCAAATAGGGAACGTCTTATTACTTTTAGTAACTAACCAGACTCCACCTTAATACTTAACATCATGACATTCATCTCAACGTGGCATCATCACAGTTGTACGTGCTACATCACCATGATATCACCTCAAACGAATCACGTAACACAACGCCCTCTCCACACACTTTTGTGAATATAAATACTCCTCTTACCTAATAAGTAAGAATATTTTACCACTTTGTGAATTCATTTATCACATTTACACCCTTTCAATTCTCTTTTAAGTTATTTAAACTTAACTTAGTAACTCACTTTCATTATAGTAAAAATGATTACTCGATTAAAATTTTGAAGCGCACATTTCTAAATTCCACTTAACAATGTGCTCGCCTAAATCAGAAGGTTTCAAGCAAAGTCAAGTAAAAAAAAAAAAGAAAAGTAAACTCAAGCCCAATTTGGATCAAGACTAAGCATTGGGCTATCTAAAAATAGTAATAATTACAATCAAAATACCTAAAAAGACAATTTCGTAAATTAGTTAACTTCTTATCACCTTTCCGTTTTGGGAAATAAAAACTAGCGGTAAAATTAAAGAGCTCCGATGAAGTTGTTAAGAAAGACCAATACAGTAAAGTAAATAAATGCATAAAAAGTACAGCTTCCAATTAAAATTCGAGGCTTTTAAAAAATAAATAGCTGAGCTCTCCGTCTCGAGTCTCGACAAGAGAGAAACAGAGACCCAAATTGCGCCGGTCAAACCCTAGCTTCTTCGCTCCACCAAACAACCACCGTGCAACGTCATCTTTTCCGGCGACACCGCCACCGACGGCGTATACGGACGGCGGCTCAAGTAACAGTTACCTCTGAGGTTTCAATCTCTCTTCCGAAAGAAACAGCTCATCGAAGGTTGAGACGATTTTAATGACAAAACTATGTATATTTAACAATATGTGTTTGCATATATGTATGTAGTTGATTTGAAATTGAACATAATTTTCAAGACATTTCGTTAACCATGTTAGTGTATTGATTTCACTACTAAACTGCACTTTATTTGAATTGTTGAATATACTTTTACTCCAACTACTACTAGTATTGCTTTCATAGTTTGATTTTGCTTAATATTGTTTTGTTGCATTTTGTTGAATTAGTTAGTTAGTTAGAAATGCTCAAATTGCTTCGCAAATTGCATCGTATGGCCTAATATGTACTAACTTCTTGTTAAATGATGATTCTTGGACTTGAAAACAAATCACTCTTATTACAATTCTGCTTGCTATGATTCTGCAGATTGTTCAATTGTACTCCAGTTCAGTAAGGGAGGCTTGATTTGGCTTGGTCCACTTCTTCCTTCGTGTGCCTGCAGGTGGACATGAGCTGACATGAGTCGATTGTCAATCAGACCACGTCCTCTTGACATTCATAAGAAGCTCCCAATTCTCAAGTCTGTTAAGGACTTTGAGGATGACGATACCCCAACGTCTACTCGTAACTCTCAGATACTTCGGCTTGCTGTGGATGAGATAGAGGTATTTTTATTTTATTCATGTGTATTATTCGTGCATTACATCATCTCTTTAATCTCACCAATACGATACCATTCATGCATCCTGTCAGCCTTGCCATGTGTTTGTAGTTCAAGCGTTTTTTCTTTCATTAACTTTCGTTTTAACTTAAGTGTACTCACCATACTCTAGAACCAATTTTATTTACTTATTCCATTCCTTACTTTGCTGCCACTTGAAGGGTCACATTCTTTTTTCCCTATCTAGAGGGCAAGGCCAAGTTAGCTAGTGAACGTAAATATATCATCCAAAGTTTTCATCACTAATGACGGTTTTCTGGTCTTCTTATTCATCTGATATCAAATACCTCTGTTTTAATAAGACCTTCTCAGACAAGATTTTTTGTTTCAAGATTACATTTTTATGAACAAAGATAGATAATTTTTGTTTGAACAAAATGTCGTATATGTTTGTTTTTAGGTACATCCAATCCCTAGCAAGAAATTTATCCCTGAAATACCTACTCCAGAGTTTGTCTATGTGGATACGTATGAAAGAGACTATTCCCGCACTTTCGCTCAACCAACATCTTATTTACGTGGAAGAGGAGGTTTGTAAAATATATACATTCCTAATTCCTTATTGACTATCAGGAATGAATCATAGATTTTTTTCTTCTTTCATATCTATGGGGGCAAGAATTAAATTGACAATACAAGAATTTTAGAGGATAAATATAAAATACAAGGTATATTTATAAAACATATATTTTTTTTGTGGGGGCTGCTGCTCCCACATCACACTGACATCATCCGTCCATGAGTTCACTGAAACTTGTCAACCTTTTTGCAGCTCGTTCTGAGATAGGAGATTTCGTTGAGTATGACCTCGACAATGAGGATGAGGATTGGCTTCAAGAGTTCAACAAAGAAAGGAAGATTATTCCACCCGAAAAGTAATCATATCAAAAAATCACCTTTTGTCACCTTACCTTTGTTTTCTTTTGCTTTGTTTGGTATGATATAATACCAGTTGCAGCCAGCTATCCTCATCACCATCACTTGAAGAAACTGAGTTTTTTCTGTCGTTAATTTTATAATAATGCTAGCTAGAATTATTACACTCTCTTTTTTCTATTTACTATGATAGAAAATGTCAAGAGTGTAATCAGAGAACAATAAGTTCAGGAGGCTCCCTTCAGTCCTGTACTCCCACAAAATATATGGAAATTACACCTCTGTTTTAAGTATATCTGTGGTTACAATGGAATTAAACAAGCTCACTAGAAAGATCTGTTATCTGCTTGATTATGTGCCGAGGCCACATTTCACTGGTTCAGCTACTCGTCACTTAAACAGTCAGAACACTAGTCCAGTTAATTTTTGCAGCCTCCTTAAGGGCAACAGAAAGAGAACCACTTTCTGCATTTCTTTCCAGGTCTGATGATTGTTATTTGGAAAGGAGGTAGGGGTACCCCAACCCACGACCACCCATCCCTAGTTGAGGCAGGATTCATTTCTTGGTCTTGGTTGATACCAGGAGACTTAATTAGTTCCTTGTATTTGCTTAAATTTTGAATAATTATCTTTATGATTCTAACAACTCTCCGTCATTTCCTCGCTGGATAGGTTTGACCCTACAAATTTCCTTGTTATCCAGGTTTGAGAGTCTTCTATTTAAGTTGGAGGTATTGGATCATAAGGCACGGGAAAGAGCAGGAGTCATAACACCTACTCTTGGCTCACCAATTCCTGTACTTTTGCAAATTGATGCTGCTATTGAGGTGAAAGCTTTGCTTAAATTGGGCAAATAGTTATATTATGCTGTTTTGATACTAGTTGTGGTTGATTATAACTTTCTGTGACCATCAGTTACAATTCTCTTTAGTTCATTGGTGTTCATTAAGTTGGTCCTAGTTGGTAGGTTTTGCTATTATCAAAGAGAGAAAGAAATGGATAGTAGCTCTAAGTCTATTGCTTCTAACTGGTTTTTGGTTTTCTAGACAGTTTTTGTATTTGTTTTTGTTTTCTTTCTAACAATTGTGCTATAAAATGAATCTGAACTCATATAGTGGAGGAAGAGGAAAAATATGTAATGACACTGACCATTGACTATAGGATGTAATGACAACATGACAATAACCAGTTGATTCTTAATCTTACCATGTAATTTGGGTTAAGAAATGTAATAGACTTAAGGTATGCGTAGATGTTGAACTGAATTAGCAATTAGAAGAAACTTAAAAACACAATCTGGTTTTGCTGTTTTCTCCCTCTAAGCTGTGTTATTGGGCTAACCACAATAAGGATTTTACATAAAAGATCTGAAGGAAAGTCATATTTTGGGTCTTATCTATAACTCAACTCTTTGCATTTTGATATTTGTCATGTGAAACATTGCTCAGTTGAAGTAAATCGTACTACATATATTCTAATTCCTTCTTTTTTCCTTTCTCTGACAGGCTTTGCAAGCTCAGTCCATTAGATATGCAGTCTTCCAGTCTGTATATAATTACTGGAAAGAAAAGGTATGCTTTTAAAACCATGCTGTGATTATAAGGACAATGATATTGCTTTCTATGTTCTCATCCTTTTATTTTATCACATAGCACAGGGTTCCTGTTTGGGTTTTAGGAGTAACATAGTCTGGGAAGGAATGGCTGTATATTTTTTAGGGACTGCTAAGAGCTAACTAGATTTAAATATAGTTATACAGACAGATTGTTCATGATATTATAACCAACGCGGATACCCCATTTGCAACATGTGTTTGAGGGGGCTAGCTGTGAAATGACAGGCATGCTATATGTGTCTACAGTTGTGAAATGGATTGACATACACTAAAGTGGGTGTAGAGAGGCATGCGGCATATGAGTCGAATTTAGAAACCAAATAAATGAATTTTGTTGGTTTGGTTGTCTTAAATTATGATTTGGCTTCTAAGATGCATGCATGCTTAATGTAGGCTGTAGCAGACACTTGAGGGATAAAAGTTGGACTTGATCTATTTCTCCTGTCAAAAATTTCAAAAGAAATATTATTATGTAAATTTCTGGATATGGCTTGGAATTATGACAGCTAGATTGTTAGCATTAAAATCCCCAAAATTGGAGGTGCAAGTGTGCAACTCTAGTACATAGGAAGTATACAAGATAAGAACCAACAAAAAATGGAAATATAATACAGGTCTATTGCCTTAAACCAAAAGAAAAGCAGTGACATCCCATCATGTGCTCCTTTTTAAATCCTTTCCATTCTCTCCTGCCAGATATAGTCATTAAACAAGGAGAAACAGCTTTTCATGCAGCCAAACCCCTATCATATCCTCTTTTCCACCTTCCCTTCAACACTCCTAGAGAGCCAACATTGATAGTTTCTATGCAATTGGGATCCTTTCACCTGAATGCTACTCATAGAAATGGCGCTTAAAAGAAGTGTAATATCCTACTTCAACATTGTCTATTTACTCTGTTATGTTGGCTAGTTAAGTTGAGGGATAGATGAAACCTTATGTAGATGATTGGTTAGATTTTTGAATTGATTTCTTATGTTTTCATACTAGTTCATCTTTAGTACTCTAGAAAATTTAGTATGGCGATACTAAACTCTTCCTACATAAGCTCGATAGATTGCCCTTGTTATAGTATTCGAGGCAGTCTACTAATGAATCTCTTGTTTCAATCAGGTAATGTGCTGGTTGTTTATATAATAACATGATGGTTTATGCATGCTTTCTATTTTTTTTCTCTTTTGGCCAGCGCGAACGGTGGCAGAAGCCTATTTTGCGACGTTTACAGGTTAGTAGCTTTTCTTGGTCACAAATAAGATTTATTTAAAGCATTGTTTTGGGGGTATAGTCATACTCGTATTGCTTATGCATGGGTCTTTTTCATGTGATCTCATTAGAATTATAGGGTATCCATTGTTCTCTTATTAGTTATTCATAACTGAATAATTTTTCACGAATAAATGGATCTTATCCTGTGTCGCATATCCAATGTGAAACGCATATTAGTTGTTTCAATGCACTGCATTTTGGTTGCTTTTTCTCTCTTTCTTTGTTTCTTTTTATTTCCTTATTTTTGGGTGGGTAGGTGTTGTTGAACATGTAAGTTGATTTTCGTGTCTCTGATGTGTCTATGAGCATGCAAATTGATCTTCCCTTGTATGAACTGCGTGGGATGTTTGTTTGTTTTTTCTGAGTACAATTCATGGATAAACTAATTATGACCATTGCCTGTATTCTATCCACCTTTGCAGCCTCCTCCACCAGTAAATGACACTAACCCATACAATGTCTTTCGGCCAAGGGAGAAAGCCCATAGACTCCATGCTAGAAGAGTAAGTACTGCCATGGTGATTATTTTTTTTATTATGAAACTTATAAACCTTCAAGTAAAGCAAGCTAGTTGGTATCTTGAGCTCATGATGATCTCTTTTACAGATGCAAAGGAGGGAAAACAATGTGCAGTCATTTGACAAGCTTCGGCAGGTAAGGACCTCTAGTTTTTCAATTCATTTTCAAAACATGTGGTTAGTATGAAACTATATAGAGGTCTTGCATATCCTTTTGGTGATCTTTATTCGTTTTAAAATTAAAATAATTTCTCTTGAATTTGACTATTCTCAGGTCAGGCGCAACCTAGACCAAGCCAAGACCCTACTGGAAGCTTTGATCAAGGTGTTTATTCTAATAAAAGTTTCAAAGAAGTGGTGCTGTGTATATACATCAATGGTGTTTCCTTTTCTCTCGAAATATTTATTACCTCACCATATGTCTTTGTGCAGAGAGAAGAGAAAAAGAGAGAAGTCATGGAGAGTGAAGTTAGCCTTCAGAGGATCCAAGTGAAATACAAGGTACGAGTATTGTGATGTAGCATCATCTTGAAAAGATTAATAGTTATTAGGTAGTAAGAATATGGCAAATTATGGCTTCTTGTTACTAATTGTAAAGTAAGTTATTTTCTAACGAAGGAGTTGGAAATTATGATAAAAAGAGCATGGCTAGTTTAGAGTAGTGATTTGAATAAGAGTTTATGCATGGATTGAACATTCCCATCTGTAGAATATTTCTGGGCCACATTTGTTTAAAATCTGTTATTGATGGTGAATTACTTATGGGCTTTCAGCACGAAACTCAGCTCCTTGAAGATAGCTTGGCCCTCCCTGGATTTCCGCCCAGCTCTTACAAGTTTGGTTCTAGTGAGGATGATTTCATGGACTTAGATGACATTTCAAACAGCCGTCCACGTCTCCAACATGCTCCAATGCAAAATCCAACTTTCATGGACTCCAATCTGGTTATGCTTCCTGCAGGAAGCATGAAGCAGGAGTTAAAACGGCGGCATGTATCACATGGATGGCTCCATAAAGTGGTATGCACATTTGTTTTTTATTATTATTACACCATCAGGTCGAATTTTAAGAAGGTTTAGTTCATTCAATTCGTATTTTGAGTGTCACTGTTCCTCTATTGATACCCCAATTCCAAAGTGGGAGATGTGGGAAAATGATACCAACATTTTGAAAACTCGAGCCGGTAAATGGGCAAATATGACAGTTGAGTTAGCTGGGACTGCCTATATTCTGTATTTTTAATTACAGAGTAATTGCTGTTTATTTCATTGCTGTGGGATTAATGCAGGATCCTCTCGAGCCTGTTTTATTGTTCACAAAACCCCTGATTCCGGAAAAGTTAGCTGCAGCTGGAATAACACCGATGGCCAATTCTTCAGCCAAAATTGGTGTATCGACCCAGCCATTTAAATTCCGTGGAAGAATGGGTCGAGGAGGGCGAATAGTTTTCGATAGATGGAATCCACTTTCACGCACTACAATAGACATTGGCAACTCTATGTACATGCCATCAAAACCCCGGCCTTCGACATGTAATTGATTCGTCAAACGTGTCCGGTCTGGTAATTGTGACTTAGAAGTCTTCTATTTGTTAGGATCTGGTGGAAGATGTATGCGCATCCCACGTTGGTGTTGGTGTTTGTATTTTTATTTGTATTGATTGGTGTAACTTGTAATAATCTATATCAAGCATGTTTCAGATGATAAATATATGCTCAATATTCATTCTACTTCTGAAATGTTTATGTATAAGTAGGACTTGCTTTCTTGTCAGTTTGGCTTCAACTTTATTGTGTTCATGTCAACTGAACCCGCATGGCATTTCTGTCGGGTCTTGTAATTTTGAACTCAAATATTTAAAATGTCGAGACTCTATATAGTGTCGTCGTGTAACTCAACCCGTTTAATAATTCAGTTATGTTTGGATAAACTCATTCAACGTAATACTTTGTCTCAATGAACATTTTTGTTTCAAAACAAGTGTCCGCTTCTATGTTTGGGATGTATTTGTGTTTTCAATTTTTCTCTTAAAGTTGTTTCGGATGACTGTTAATTAAGTTTGTTTCAACACATACATCAAATTACTAGGAAAAATGTGCGACGGTAACTTTTCTTTATTTCTTCCCACAAAAGAAAATAAATACATTCATTTTGGCACAAATTGCCACACCTAGTACTTGTTATGCATCACTCTCCAGGCTAGTATGTTATGATAAATAAACCAAAATGGAATCAGAACTCTGGCCCTCAAAAAGCCATCCAGACCCCCAAAAAACAAGACTGATTGACAGCAAAATCTGAGCTCAAATAGGCATCTAAAAATAGCCAATAAAACAAAGGTAGTTGATAACTATTTCCATACAGATTTTTGTTCAGAATAATCTAGACCTAAAGGCTAAGAAACTAGTAATAGTTATCACTGAAAGATACAAGTACCAGAGATGCTACCACATCTTCTTTGGTTTCCTATACAAACATCATGATTGTAATTCTCTGCATCTGTCTTATTTTAGATCCAATATGAGAACAAACAAATGACAGTGAGAACATTAAACAACTTGTGCTTGCAAATAAGCAAGATCTTATTCAGCTCGGGCCATCACCGGAACCTCTTTAACCAAACAATTTAAGAGAGGCCGAGGCACATGCTACATAGTCCTCTGTCCTTTGTACATCCTGCAACTAAAATGGCATGTTACCTATGAGCAGATGTATGCGGCATGGGATACGCCATGGGGCCCATGTTCATCGGAGCACCCGGGACGGGAGCCCCTGGAACGGGGGCCCTAACACCATATGCCATGTGTGCCGGAGCAGGAAGATTAACGGGGGTCCCAACTGCTGAAACCAGCGGTCCTCCTATTGGTTGCCCAATAGTTGGAGCACCATACATGGCAACACCTGGAGGCCCTAGGGAGGGTTGTTTGAGTGATTTGCCAGAGGAACCTCCTACTGCAGAGCCATTTGTTTGACCGGTGATTGGTCCTTGGGGTGTCGATACGTCTCCATTCTCTACATGAGTGATATCATGAATGCTAGATCGCCTCCTATCTTTGTTCATCGAGTTCAAACGGATGAAGTACTTCTGAGCATGGCTCGCAACTTGTGTAGGCGTCCTTGTCACTACAAAGTTGCGAGAAATACTTCTCCAGTCGCCTTTCCCGTATTTGTCCAAACCAAGAAGAAATAACCTGTTTGTCAAAGATTGTGAAAATCCAAACTTGGTATCAACAAAATAATACGCCATTTTACTAAGAACATATATAAGGATTGCATTGTGAGAACTTAAAGCACAAGTTAATACAAACATGACCAAACATTGCAATCATCAAACTTGACATTTATGTCAATCAATGACCGCACAATAGCTTTTCAGTTTGACAACCATGAGTGATTTCAATGTATGATTGGTCTACACACTAAACATTTGCGGAAAAAATAACTTAAAATACAACTTGCAACAGAATCCAATTTGTTGCCGCAACAAGAAGTGCAATTATTACATTACCAGCAAGAAAATATGTCTAGTACCAGAACTTCCAGCCATTTCAATAAATAAAACAAAACAAAAAAAA
>JAYMTF010006207.1:0-10554 GCA_036897485.1 Pelargonium nanum
GTACGGATGTGTTGGTGCGTGATGGTTTCGAGCCCTATTGTTGCAGGACGCAACATTAGGATCCTTAAATTCTATTGTAATATACTATTTTAATTTTAGTTAAGTCATTTAGTGTTAGCTTAAATTTTAAATGACTGTTTTATACTGAGAAGAATCAAATGAAATTATTCATGATTAATCCAATATTAAACAAACCACAACAAATTTTCATTTGGAGTATTTGAGATTTCTTCTATTTCAAAAAAAAAATCCATTTTTTTTAGAAACAATTGCCCTAATAAAAATTATTTTCTAAGTAGTTAATTCATTATCAACAATAATGAATAATGAATGATAAAAAAAAGTAGTTAAACCAAGGCGGATTGGGTCAAGCGGTTTAATCGTTTGGGATTCACTTTGAGTTCTCGGGTTTGAGTCTCCCTGTTGACGGTATGAGGTGGATTATTTAGGTTTAAAAGGAATAGAGTGTAACTCAACTGATAAAAAACAACAACAATATTTTAAACTAAATTAATTAATTAGAATACTTTGAACTTGTTATATTAACAAGATTGTAATTTTTTTTTAAAGTTAAATGGTTCAACACACTCCACAATTGTCCCATATTAAATTTCACCCTCATTTATGATTGTTTACTTGTTTTGATCTTGTACATTCCATTTCTTTTAATTTCCTCCAACTAACTTGCTATTGCATGTTAGTGATGCATACGTCATCACCATTTTTTTTATCAGCGAGCAGAACTTTATTAACAGAGACGAAAATAAAGTACAAAAGAGACCCTGAATAAGGGAGAGTGCTACGAGTTACAAAGAATTGCAGCTGAAATAAGACAATGGATCTAGTGACCTAAGTTACAAGTGTGTGCTCCTGGGAATGAAGAAATGAATGCCATATGGAGAAAGTGAAGCATTGTATTTTGTCCACTTCAGACATATTCTATTTAGAATCTTGGAGATCCAATATCTCTGGAGCTCAACAAAAACTTCGAAAAGCTGAGTTTGGAGGTTCCTAAACAAATAAAGATATAATCTTTTTGGTGGTAGACGAAGCAGACTCGAGTGGAGCAGAAGGCATGCAAAGCTTGAATTAGGCAGAGAGAAGGATAAGAGTTGCACATGCCTTACGATTGTGCTATGAGAAACGAGGAAGCGAGGGAAACTCTATACATGAAGAGACCGATCAGAGAAGAAAGACCTCTCTATCGTGGACAACATGTCTGACGTAGAGTGGTGAGTTGGACAAAAATGGTGACTTGTACATCACTAACCGACAATAGCAAGTCAGTTTGAGGAAATTACAAAAAAAAAAATGGAATGTCTAGAAACTAAAACAAGTTAAAACCTTAAATGATGGTCAACTCCAAAAAGGGTTGAGTCTAAGTGAGTCCATACGCTGACTCGATCTGAGTTGGGTGTGCCCACCTAGTGGCTCGTTAAGTGAAGATGAGATATCATGTGTGTAATTTCTAAACAACATGTTGACATGATCAATCCTATATGTTCATATATAACTACTTTTTTTCACACTAAGTAATAAAACTATTATTGCAATAGTTCAATAAATGTTTACCTTCTAAATTCGATGAACGCTACATGCCTTCTTCAATGGCGAGCTCATCTCCAAGTCTTCAAACAAACTTGTGGTAGAACAATGAACCAGCCACCTCTTTATATTAATCCCATTGATAACATAAAAACAAGAATTTGCAATTTACCTACAAAATCTGAAATTTACTTTTGTGTAGTTGAGATTGTTTAAGGCATTGATAATAAGATTTGTTATGGGTTAGGAAAAAATAAATTCCTTTAATATTGCTCTTTTGATGATGGTACATGATGTCAAAATGAAGAAAACGACGAGAGCAAGATGGTAACTTCGTTTTTATCTATCATTCTTAAATGACAAATTTCCACCTGAGACGACGAACTCCTTCAGAAATCACCTCCTTAACATAGCTCTCGTCCTTTTAATCACTAATTTTAAAGTTTTACTGCAATATTAATTTATTAGTCTACAATTTAAGTTTGATACATGTGACACAATCTCGAAAGAATCTAGTTAGATCTTTCTTTTCCCATAATCTAATAATTAATCTACATTAGACTCAATGCTATCCATCCTACTAAAAATGAAAAGTAGAAACTCACAATTTTGATTAAATAAATTTAAAAGATGTTAAATAAAAAAAATGTATAGTAACACAAACATAAACTATTATGTCATAAAGCATATGAAGCAGTTGGATTATATTATGGTCTATTTTATACCGTTATTAAGACAAAAACATTTTGCTTTTGTGGTCAGCTGGTGCTGGCGGCGTCCCAACCCATTGACTGTTCTTTTCTGGATTTCATTTGTTTTAATGTTTCCACAATTAATTGATTAATTAATTACATATCACGGAACCGTGTCGTCTTCAAGTGGCTGCGACCAGCGACCACTTCATCAACGACTACAATAGTCTTCAAAGCCTCCTCTTTCGCTCGCTCAATCAATAAATACTCTTCCTTTTTCGACCTTCTCTCCTCAGATTCAAAAAACCCAACAACCCATTTCACCGTACAAGCTCATATTCACGAATTTGTGTTCTTTGTTCGTTTTGATTTAGCTGAATAAGAGTTGTTTGTTGTAGCTGTAGTGGGTTTTTGTTTATTCGACTGAAACTGCTCTGGTTAAGGATTTGAAGCCCAGAAATGGCCGGAGACACTAGTTCCGAGCAGAGGAAGCTTGATCAGACGGCGACATGGGCCGTCGCCGGCGTCTGTGCTATCATCATCTTAATCTCCATCATCTTGGAGAAGGTTCTTCACAGACTCGGAAAAGTACGTACATATATGAATCAGCTTTTTTCTCTCTGCGTTTCTGGTGTTTTTAGCTTTTCTGCCGATATGGTTTTTGCTTTTCTCTCACCTTTTTTGTAGACACTAGACACTATTTGGGATTTTAAGATTTTAAAAAAGGATTTTTTTTTAATTTTTATTTGGGTCTATGTTGGTTCTGTGAATTCTGGTTAATTATGTTGTTAACTTGTTACTGTTTCAATTCAGTTCTTTACAGAAAGACACAAGAGAGCTCTGTTTGAAGCTCTAGAGAAGGTCAAAGCTGGTATGGAGCTAGTTCATGATTTGTGTACTTGTTGCTGTTTTTTTTTACTAGTGTGGTGGTATTGATTTATATGTGACTTTTGGTGCAAATATTTTGCAGAACTTATGATTCTGGGTTTCATTTCACTGCTCCTCACATTTGGGCAAACATTCATAGCCAAAATATGTATCCCTGCAAATGTAGCAAACACCTTCCTACCTTGCGCCTCCGAAGAATCAGCTCATTCAACACCTACTGATTCTAGTGAAGAGGAGCATCGCCGCAAACTTTTGTGGTTTGACCGTAGATTTTTATCTTCTATCGACACATCTGTGAAATGCCCGGAAGTAAGTGCATCTCTTGCAAAACTTTTTGTTCCGTTTTTCATTGAATTGTTAATTATTTGGATCACATGTTATGCCGTTATGGTGAGCATTACTATTACATGTAGTTGTATGAATGTGTTGGAGTCTTGAGCTGATTTCTACTCTAATGAATCTAATAATTTAAATGCATCTCAGCTGTGACCATGAAGTCATTAGCTTTTGGTTATTGCAGCTTTGTTGTCACCGGCTGCAGTACAAAATATATGGTTGACTAGAGTGTATGAATTAAGAGCTGAAAAAAATGTCATTAGATTTGTTGGATTGATATATGTATGCGTGTATGTATATTCTATGTTAACCTCCTTATAGTCAGATGAAACTAAATGGAAGACGTAGTCATGATATCATAAACTAAATTGGAGAATGTGTTGGCTTAAAATATTTTAAAGAGCTGTATTCATTTTCTTCTTGGTTCAACTGTTTTCTTAGTATCCCATGGAGAGCACGTAATATGCAAAACCTTTCCTGATCAAGTACACTAGTAGGGCCTTTCTCTACAAAATCTCTATAATCATATTTTGGAAGAAAATTCATAATTTGCTTTCAGGAAATTTAACATTTTATTGAACTACTAAATTCAGTCTCTTAACACATGCTTTTGTTATCTTTCTGCTAAGTGAGTAGGGATTCTATTTGATCAATAATTTGTAACTTCAAGTCCCGACATTTTAATAGAAGTCTTGAAGATTGCTATAGATCATTGTAAGAGTCAAAGACAATCAATTAATTGATTTCTTGTTAACAGGGGAAAGAACCACTTATATCTTACGAAGGATTGCATCAGCTACACATCCTCATCTTCTTCTTGGCTGTTTTCCATGTCATCTACAGTTTAATCACTATGCTGCTTGGTAGACTAAAGGTATGAGGTCATTTTTTTATAAAGATTATTATTTATATTAAGTCTTCGTATCATGCCATCAAAAGTCAGAGAGCAGGTAGAGTGAGGATAGTGTTTTTGGGACTTACTCTCTGATATCTCCAACGGCTTCTGCGACCTGGATTGATGGAAGCTTTAGAAAAAGGAGTACAGAGATAATGGTTCAGAAGAGCCAATTTTGCTAGATATACTACAGGATGTGCCATCGAGTTTATCCAACTAACTAATTTTAAACAATAGTTGATGATATTTCATTGATTGCTAAAAGTTACTCTACACAGATTCGTGGCTGGAAAAAGTGGGAGGAAGAGACTATGTCTGATGACTTTGAGTTCACCAATGGTATACTATCTCATAAAATACATAACATCCTCTATGCCAAAGCTTGAATCTGCATCATTCTTGAATGTGAGCATTTGTGCACCACATTGGAATTTAAACCAAACTTATTTTCATATGCAGATCCTTCAAGATTCAGGCTTACTCATGAGACATCTTTTGTGAGAGCCCATACCAGTTTCTGGACAAGAATTCCATTATTCTTCTATGTTGTAAGTGCTCTTTTACAGTCTTAGCATCCCCTGTGGTAATTATGTGATTCAACCAACACTAAACTTGCAAAAATCTTTCTATCGCAGGGATGTTTCTTTCGACAATTTTTCAGATCTGTTAATAGGGCTGACTACATGACATTGCGAAATGGTTTCATCAACGTAAGTCTTGAACTTGATAATTTTCAGCGTCTCATTTTAGATCCGTGATCCTATTATTGACAATGTTATATTTACAGGTTCATTTAGCTCCTGGAAGCAAATTTAACTTCCAAAAGTATATCAAGAGATCGTTAGAGGATGACTTCAAGGTTGTCGTGGGAGTGAGGTACTAATTCCTTATCCTGTCTATTATTTATTTAGCCTTTTCACAGCCGTAACTAGTCACTCTCTCCTCAGACAGTTTGAAATGTATTTGGAGCTGACATATTTTCCTCTTTTGTTTGCAGCCCAGCATTGTGGGCCTCTTTTGTGGTTTTCTTGTTTCTGAATGTTAATGGTACGTAACTTTTCCTTGGGACGTCATTTCTTGGTAGTATATTTTGCAACTCCATATTGGATTCAAAATTGAACGTTGTTAAACTATTGTCTCTTTCAGGATGGCACGCATTATTCTGGGCATCCATAATCCCTGTGATTGTAAGAAATCTTTTCTTAGTGATTCAAATTTTAGGTAGTCTGAAAAAAAAATTCTTATAGTTTGAGGCTACAGATAATCTTGGCAATCGGAACAGAGCTTCAATGCACATTGACAAAGATGGCTCTTGAAATCTCAGAAAGACATGCAGTGGTCCAAGGGATTCCTCTTGTGCAGGGCTCAGACAAGTACTTTTGGTTTGGTCGGCCTCAATTAGTTCTTCATTTGATCCATTTTGCTTTGTTTCAGGTATTAAACCCTTTTCCGTACCGACTAGTTTCTGAACTTTACGCGATAAATCTAGAATATGAGTATCTGTGGACTGGTCGATCTGATATGATTATATGAAATTCTTAGATCTTATGCACTCTAATTGACACATAATCTTATCTCCTACTGGTTCTTATGCATATCTTTGGATAAACAGTCTGGGTGACTTAGCTGGCCTTTTTATTTGAACTTATGTTGTTAATGGTTTGTAGTGACGAATGACTAAGCATGTAACTATTATTGTTTTTAGTTTGCAACAAAGACAACACACATTTCAAATTGACAAGTTTGAAGTCCCTAGCTACTTATCGTGTCCTATGTGTTTCTTTTTCTTTAAATGATGAATCATGTGTTCGTATCATGTCCATGTCTGAATTGGTACTTCAGAGGCTGCACTTTATTACGTCAAGCCCGGGACACAATTGCTTAATTTTAGAGTTTTAGATTTCGAGTTCTTGAATTTTATTTCCCTGCTTGTTTCTGAAAAGTCTTATTGTTTTTGCTTTTCCTTGCAGAATGCATTCCAAATAACATATTTCTTCTGGATTTGGGTGAGGAACTGTTCACTAAGCTCATTTGAATCAAATATCAAATTGATTTTCCCTTGTTCTATATATTATGCCCATCATTAAGAACACCCAAGTGATGGCTAACAAATTTTATTTCCTTGCAGTATTCGTTTGGGTTAACATCTTGCTTCCATGCTGATTTAAAGCTTGCAATAGTTAAAGTTGCTCTAGGGTAAGCCTTTTTTCTCTAATTTTTCTTAAAGTACCTTAAATAGTCATTCAATTGTGGAGATGGTATTTTCTACTAGAGATTAAGCATATTACGGATGATCAAATGTGGAACCCCTGAAATTTACTTAAATCGATGATTTGATTTATGTTGAAGTGAAGGTTGAATGTTGTCGTTTTGGTCTTTATTATTTCAGGGTTGGGGTCCTATGTTTGTGCAGCTACATCACGCTACCATTATATGCCCTAGTAACCCAGGTACCTTCACCTTTTCTATTACCTTAAAGTTTCTTCATGTAATGTACAGCTTTCTGGAAACTCAGAATGCCTTTGCGAAGATTAAATTACGTGTAGAATGATGTTAACTAGAATTTGCATTAAGCTGCAAACTAATTTACCTGTCAAAAACTGAAAGACGTGTACTTATAAGAATGTTCTCTCTCTGGAAGCCAATAGTGTTATTCATTTCATATTGTTAATTGATGCGAGTTGTGGATACTGCAGATGGGTTCACGCATGAAACGATCTATCTTCGATGAGCAAACATCCAAGGCCCTTAAGAACTGGCGCATGGCAGTGAAAAAGAAGCACGGAGGCAAGTCCCCGACTAGGACCCTGGGCGGAAGCAGCCCAACTCCTTCAACACTTTCTGGACACTCACTGCACCGGTACAAAACCACAGGTCACTCGGCCCGCTCATCAACCACCTATGGGGAGCGCGACTTGTCTGACTACGAAGCTGAACCGCTGTCTCCCTCGTCACCAAACACTCTTTACGTAAGAGTTGATCCCATCGAACAACCAAACCACATGATTGGCGAAGAAATCAGAAATGAAGACGACTTCTCGTTCGTGAAGCCTGCTCCGCATAAAGAAACATGATCAAGAGAAGAGTCGTGCCATGCCGGCGACAGGCGAAATTCCACTGAATTGTATTGATTGATTTTTTTTAGTTGTTAGGTTTGTTTTGAGGAAGTTGAATGTGGTAGCTTTTGCTGTACATTGTGTTGTGTTTGTTCATAAATCACAATTTTCCTTCACTTATTGTTTGTGTCATCACATTGGCATATAATATCTCAAAAGGAGCTAAATGGCAAATGAGAGGATACATCTGATCTTATTGGAATTGGATTTTGTCATGTCAGCATATATAATAAAAACAAGAGAAAAGAAGAAAAAAAAAGGGTTTATCTTTAGGGCCTACTTTTTCACTTGTGAGACAGTTGCACATGTTTTATATAATTCACTTGGAAGGGCCTGTCCTTCCATCTTGTCCATCATACCCTAATTTGTAGCTCTATTAGGTTTTTTGTGGGATTCCTTTATAAAGTATCAATTCCACTTCGGAGCTTTTACTTTCTACCCTGAATGTGATGGTGTGTTGTACTTGTTTTTACTATTCTACTATTGGCATCAAACCACAAGATATAAGAAAAAGGGAATGATTCATGCATGTAGTAGTCATACACGACAAATGCATGTACTCTTGAAATTAAATCCTAACTGTTCATTACATCTAATCTAAGAAGGACCCACTACCCCACTCGGCTGAAAACCCAACAAGAGACCCACTATCCACTTTCCACCTATCACAACCTGACACGCGCCTTGCATATGTTTGACATGTAAGGCAGCTGCATGCGCCAAGTTGCTTCCATAGAAAAAAGGTTTCGAACAAGATTCTAGATAGAAAACAAATATTTGTCTATTTCAAAATAAGTGCATTGTTCTTATTTTGAAAAGTGAATTATGCATGGATTATTAATAGTGTTCTTATAAAAAAATTGATTAATGTCCTTTAACTTTGTTGGAACACATGTATGCGAGGATAAAAGATGAAACATACAACACAATAACTTCAGATGAAGTCATTTAAATTTAATATACATGAATTTTTGAATCTCATCAAAAGAATATCACTCCTAGGTTCTAAAATAGAGAACAAATACTATTCACTAAGTTATTTTTACCAAATTCATAACCCTTAGATTTGTGTTAATATCAGATATTCAGAAAAGGGAAATGATTAATACATGTGGCCGTCATGCATGTGTGATACATGTAACCCCTCAAATTCAATCATAGTCGTTCATCACAACAAACACAAGATGAGACCCACTAGGACCCACTACCCCGCCCCTCCCCCGAAAATGAAAGATGGCCGAAAGCAGCACATGAGTCCCACTATCCACCTATCACGGATTGACACCTATCTTACATGCATTACACATGTATGGCGGCTACATGCGCTAATGAGCTTCCTTCAAACTAAAGTATCGTAGTAAGTTCATGTCAATAAGGTGATGTAACATCATTAATTTATTTTAAGTCTTGATTGAAATTTCGGATACTTAGATATTTATGGTTCTCTAGAAATTGAATGTAAATATCTTTCTTTCCATACTCATAACTTTAGCTTTTTATCTTTCTTCTTTTAGGACAAGAAGGGATTATGATCAAGGGACAACACAAAGGTGTCCTTCATTTACATTGGTACATCACTTGCTTTCATGGATCCACACAAAGATCTCAACATAATCTCACATCTTTACAATCACCTATAGGCAAGAAAAACAAATTAAAAAATAATAATTATTATTATTACCAATTACCATGAAAACAAAAAAGAAAAAGAGAAAAAGGATGGTTGAAAAAATGAAAAGATAATCCATAAAATCCCCCAATAGGCCAAGTTGCCAGTTGTCGTGAATAAGAGAGCGAGTACAGAAAATGCGAGTAGAGAAACAAACCTCCATCAAATCGGATCACTCCCAATATCTTTCTCTTATCTTCTTCTTCTTCGTCGCTCTTCACTCCCACAATTTCTATATTTAACCATCTCCTCACCAATCTCTCAATCTCAACCCTAAACCCCAAATTCATGGCTCCCCTCCCCAGACTACTCCCCTCCATCCACTCCTCCGGCGCAGCTCCGGCGCCGGAGGCGGTGGCCGTCGAATCGGACTTCGTCGTGATCCTCGCAGCGCTCCTCTGCGCCCTAATTTGCGTCGTAGGTCTCATAGCGGTGGCTCGCTGCGCCTGGCTGCGGCGGAGTCCCAGCGCCGACGCGCCGACGCCGCCGGCGGCGAACAAGGGGCTGAAGAAGAAGGTTTTGCAGTCTCTGCCTAAGTTTGAGTACAGCTCCGGCGCCGGCGCCGGAGCGAAGTTCGCGTCGTCGGAGTGTGCGATTTGCTTGGCGGAATTTGCGGAAGGGGAGGAGATGAGAGTGCTGCCGCAGTGCGGGCACGCGTTCCACGTGGGGTGTATAGACACGTGGCTGGGGTCGCACTCGTCGTGTCCGTCGTGCCGGCAGGTTCTGGTGGTGGCGAGGTGCAAGAGGTGCGGGCGGTTGCCGGAGGGCGATGCGGCGGCGGAGTTGAAGACGGGCGGCGAGGCTGCTCATTGCAATAATAATAATAATAATAATAATAATAACCGTTTCTTGCCTTGAAACAGCCTGATCTCATTCTCATCTTTGGCTCACATTTTGAAGTCATTGTATAGATAGATTACAAGACTGTCATTGTTTAAGATGTGCAACACTTTTCTAAATAATATGTTCAATTTAAACATTGATAGAATATAGTTTTTCGGAATTCCCCTCCAAATTTGGATATGGATAGGATTGAGTAAAATGGGACAACACCTTATTTCATTTGAATTTTAAAGAGGAACAAGTTTGTTTCAAGTATTTGATTTGAAATTTATTATTTGTTGTTATAATGTTTGAGAAGAACAAATTAATTCTCTTAAAAAATTAATGGAAAAAGTACCCAGGGGTCCCTGAAGTATTATGAGTGTTTCGCTCGGGTTCTCAGACTATGACTTGTTCCGCTCGGGTCATGACTGACGGTGTTAAGTTTAAACTGAAAAACAATTTATAAAATGTGATTTTACTATTTTGCCTTTAATTTTTTAAATTAGTCTTATCTTCCTCATGCTCTCTCTCCTCTCTCTCTTTCTCTCTACTGTAAAGAACATCTATGAGTTTTTCGGCGACTACTAT
>JAYMTF010006208.1:0-10553 GCA_036897485.1 Pelargonium nanum
TTTGGCCGAGATTTGGGCCTTGAGATTAGGATTGTGCTTAGCAGATACTTTAGAGTACTTTGATTTTGGAGTTCAAGGATCGTGCATCCAAATTTAAGGAGTTCATATTATTGCATGTCCGTAGACAAGAAAATCAGGTGACTAATTTTATAGCCAAATTTTGTTATTCTACTTTACCGGATTGTTTATTATGTCACCCTCTTATGGGTGCTCCTTTCTTATTTTTAGATGATTGTATTAGTACTCCAAACTCGCATGATATTTGATCAATTTGAGGCTTCTTAATATATTCTACTTCAGATTTAAAAAGAAAAAGTGTTGCCATTTGGTTTGATAAAAAGGCATATCTATTGGTTTTTTCTTCAATCTTTTTCTTATTCTATTCAAAATTTTGGCAGGACTTGCAGCCCAGCACATGCTTGCATTTGAGCTAATTCTGAGTATTTCATTAATAAATTAAGGTCATTTCTCTTTTCTTTTTCTTGTGGTTAAGTCTTGGTTTTCTCATTTCACTTTTGGTGGCGTCTTCAAGACACATGGACTTGCTTTCATCCCAATTTTGTCTTCTCAACGTTCACATTCTCCTCCCATCCCAATCCTATGAACCCACCACTCCTAATGAAATTATAAAAATCATCAATTGTGGTTTATTAACACGTAATAAACTTATAAGAGTTGTTCTTGACGAGCCACGTAAAACGAGCGCTTCTCTCTTTGAAAAACCATCCATTGTGGTAATTAACACGAAATTAGCTATAGGGGTTGTTCTTGAGGAGCCACATAAAACAAGCGCTTCTCTCTTTATAAAAATATCCATTGTGGTTGATTAACTTGTAATTAGTCTATAAGGGTTGTTCTTGACGACGATAACGTAAGACGAGCGCTTCTCCTTTTACTCGCAATCTTCTTTTCATTGATCTACTTCAAAATGTATGATGTTTGAACCATTAGTATCGTTGGGAGACTAGACAACAAAAGTTGATGTAAAATAAATATATTGTCCGTAATAATAATTAGGAATATTGCATTGTAATATAAATTGTCAATGAGATAATGGTATGTGTTGGAATATAATACTAATATTATAAATTATGACTACAACTATGTGATTGAGCTTTTATTTTAGCTGGTATTCTAACATGGTATCAGAGCATGTGTGACCTTCACAAAACGAATCTTGATATTGGCCCAAAGATGGGCCGTATATGTTGCATCCTTATGTGATTTTCGGCCAGCTTGCAGAAAAACATACTTGCAACGATCCATGTGTGGAAAAAAAATACCTACACATGAGATAGCGTTGATTTAAAATGTCTTGATTGTGCACTTGTCGAGCCCATCGATAAAGAGAAAAAATGTGAGTCTTGCATGTGAAGGGAAATGTTGAAGTGAGTGAAATTAGTTTCTCATAGGAGAAATATAAAGTGGAAATGTTAGATATAATGATGTAAATGAACCCTACGTACAAGATTGACCTTTAATAATAAAAGCGTAGGTCATTATGTGTAGCTCATTATTAAATTTTAACAAAATGTCGAAGGCATAAAACAAAGTACATAAGAAAGTTTTTTTTAGCTCTAACTTGTGGCTTGTATGTTAGTGTAATCACATAATGTATCTTGTTGTTGTGATATAAAATTACAGTTGCATATCAGAATAGATTCACTAAGAAAAAGTTACAAACTGTGACGGAAATCTGTGAGAGAAAATTTTTCGTCACAGTTCCATCACAAATTGTGACAGAAATTATATTTTTTGTCACAGACACACATTTGTGACGGAAAATTCTGTCACAACCATTTGTGACAATCCGAACAATGACAGAAATATTTGGTCACAGTTTCATCACAAATTTCATTTCGTGACAAAAATCCACTGATTTGTGACAAAAATTTTCGTCACAGATCGCGACTTTTTTTGTAGTGATTAAAGTAAAATTGAAAAGCATCAGAAAATGGTTATCCTAAGTAGAATTAATTAGTATAATGATTAGATTAGGTTGTTAGGGTTATGGGCTAACACATGTGGGTGCAACCAAAACCAAAGGAGGTTTGGATAGATCCAAGTATTGTCCTTTTGTTGTTGAATCTGACCTGAAATTTAGGGCTCTAAAATCAATCTGTACATTGTCCTTGAAGGAATCTAATAATCTCCCATGTTATCTTACTATATACTATTGGTTTCCTTTGATCACGCCGCTGCTTTTTATTTTGGCTCTATTCACTACTCCAACTTAATTGGTCAAACCTAAACCTCCTTTTCATCATCCCAACATGTAAAAAACTCCACTTTTCTAACAAAAACTATCTTAATGTTTTAGTCCATTATGAAATATTGGTTAACGTTCAAGCTATATGTTTTGTATAGAATAATGACTTGTTTGGGAGGTTTACATAGACGTTGAAGTCCACTGATGTTTGGCTGTTGGAGAAGTTGGTCCCTCTACACCTTCCATAGGAGCTGTTGTGAAATATTCAATCATAATTTTTCTCTTACTGTGGTTCTAGTTGATGACTAAAATAACTTCAAATCAGATCAAATATTCAATTGTTTTTCTTGTTATGAGAATTTTGTTTTCATACTAAGACACAAGAAATAACATATACGTTAAGGTTCACCCATACTAGTTATGGGTCGACATAACGTTTAGATATACATGTTTCTACTCTATACTATGGACAATTATTGGATATAGGTCAACCTTCTATTTATAGACCCAAATGGTATATCAATTGACCTCGCTTTTTATCAATAACGCTCATATGCTCTGGCCTGCCGATTGTTTGGATAATTAGGTCAACTTGCATATAAAAAAGATAAGTTTTTGAATATCAAATTTTTTATATTTAATATATATACCCAAGAGTTTATTAAATTTATAATAATAATCTTACTTTCACACAATTTTATCAAATAACTTAATTTTACAAAATTTATTTTAAACCTCCTTCTGGAGATTGGTTTACCAAATAAGTGTTTATTCTTTACAAACATTTTACCTTTTTTCAGTTAATCATATAGACATTTTATCTCTATACATTTGAGGTAGACAACCTAAATAAAACCTAACTAGTATATAAATATGGGGATGGAGTTATGATTATTTTGCTTATTCCAACTTGAAAATATGTGTAAAGCATCCAATCTCAAAGTGTCCAACTACAAATACAATAAACAATAGATCCTATCCTACTCACCTAAATACTAGAATGAAAATGAGCAAAAATACAAAATTGTTGACACAACTAACTGCAAAATAAAATTGAAATCATTCTAAAGTCAATAATTAGTAGGAAAAGGGAGTTGTTCCATTCCAACTTTAGATTTCAACATCTATATATACATAAATATTAGTATCTGATTTATAACAAATTTTGCATTTGATAAAGACAGCTAATTAACATTACCTAACCAGCATCTCTTTGCTGTCTCAATCATTGTTCATGCCCAATGCACAGCTCTTTCAGCTTTCTGCTTCTAAATCCAACAAAAAAACAAGTAACCACAAATTTAGTGCATTTCATGTTATTAGGTGCTTCTCTATTTCTTAAATAAAACCATGAAACAATCATTATGCATGTACTAAGGTTTTCAATTTCCACAGCCATAAATAAACTCCTCTGATAACTTAAATAGAAGGCATAGAATAGAGAACAGAAGGGCAAGTTCTATTGTTCATGAACCAGAGCATGTCTAACCATATTTTCTAGCTTATCAACATATAATATAATCCTCAATTAACATCAATGATCATTAGGAGCACTAAATAACAATAATTATAAATCTCAACAAATTCTTGCATACTCAAGCAATATATAAACAACAATTCAATTAAAAATTAGAATAAAATTTGTTGAGTAATAAAGGAATCTCAACGACGAAATATAATTTATATATCTATTAATCTCTCTCATCAATGATCATGTGAAGACTGATGACACCACCATATCATTCTATTTTGTTATTATTCTAATTTAAACTTCTTTTTTCTCAATTACGTACCCAATTGGAGTGCCCATCACGTTCCTTCTACTTTCCATCCCAACCCACCCCAACCCAACCCAACCAACACTCACTCATTTTTCTATTCATTTCAACTGAAAAATATGAAATGAAATGAAATTACAATCAAATCTCTATCATACATTCACCTTCTTAAGATAGAATGTATGAGATATAAGAATGTGCTAAAGAGTTTTTATTTTTTTTCATGTTGAAAACAGGAAACTGAAACAACAAAAAGTGATGCTACTTTCTCCAAATGCCCTTCAAAACTGGATGAAACTGAGAAACATGTACAAAGAAAAGACAACATTTGCATTCACATGTCAACAGACTACAAGCCAACATATTGTCACAAGCTAACTACACCAAGAAGATTAACTTTATTTGGCTTCATACATAACATAAACATTAATACAAACACTGTCAAATATATTAACTACAGTTACTGATTCAGCATTATAACACAATGGTAAAGCATCAACGAGAATCAATAATACTACTAATTCACATAAATTTAATATGAATGACAGAAGGCTACAACAAAACATCAATATGAACCAGTATTACTACTAATTCGGCATAATCCAATTCTATATATTCATATGAACCAGTATAAACTGCACAGGAAGAGCGAAGACCAACTAATTTACAAGTTTCTTTCTTGAATGCTAAAACAATTTCTTTTATTAACGTTACTGGTTATCAGAAACTACATTACAGTATCTAAGAAGCTACTATCTAACTGGAAAGGCATTTTGGGATTCGGACAAAAATAAACGCCTGCAACTGTACATAGGTAACTGTACTTTTATCTGTATACTTTATTCTATTGTTATAAGATTCATTTTCACATGGCAATCTCATTGAAGTCTTAAATGCCCTTATTCCACGACCACTAAAGCCACGCTATCAAAATTTTAATATTAGAGGTACAAATTAATTGTACGAGTACCATTGACTGTTAAGGTGGTTTGCATTGGAAACCAAATCACCCAATACTCATTAGAGAAAGTGGAAGACTAAATAATAGTTAATCTTCCGAATCTCAGTCCAATTCATCTCTAATTTAAGTACACGCACCCCCAAGAGGCAGCTTAAGAACTTGAAGCACAACTTCATGCCCATCAAGGAATTAAAAAAAAATAACCTCTTGATAGTAGCTTTTAATTATATAATAATTTGAAATTTTTATATAATACTGACACAATAATATTCTTTTATACAATATGGACTTTAAAAATTCCAAATGCCCAGAGCCCCACCTTCTATAAATTAAGTACCCATCTAAAGATGACATTAGCAAGCTCAAAGGAAGAAGAGGAGTTGAGTTAATCAAGACAGCTCTTCTTCAAAACACACCATGGATTCATCAAAGAAGTCTAATAAGATCAGAGAAATTGTTAGACTTCAACAAATTCTCAAGAAGTGGAGAAAGCAAGCTAGCTCATCAAAAGCTAGCAGCAGCAGCAGCAACAACAACAACAACAACCAAAGCAGCAGTAAGAGCATCAAGTTTCTGAAAAGGACGTTGTCCTTGTCTGAGAAGTCAGTTGGTGAAGCCCCAACCAATGCTGTCCCTAAAGGGTATCTTGCGGTCTGTGTTGGCGAGGAGCAGAGAAGATTCATCATTCCAACAGAGTACTTGGGTCACCAAGCATTCCACATGCTGCTGCGGGAAGCAGAAGAGGAATTTGGGTTCCAACAGGCAGGGATCTTGAGGATCCCATGTGATGTACCTATGTTCGAGAGTATTCTGAAGATGGTAGAGGAAAAGAAGGACGTCTTTGCTATGGAGGGTTACAGGTATGGGCTTGATGATGTCATTGGTTGCTACCCATCAGAGAGCCCCCTGACTCAATCTCACCACCCACAAAGTCCAATGTGTAGATAATTTTGTATTTCTCATCTTTTTTATTTAACCCCCTTTGTTCTATTTCTTTGGATGAGGCCATGTATGAAAGAGGGAGGCAGAGAGATTTGAATAATTGTTCTAGAAATGCAGAAAGCAACAATTTGAAATTTAATGATGATTGATGAATACTAGTTGTATTTTGCAGTTTTAAGTCTTACATAAACTGTGCAACTGTATAATTTCTGATGGTGGTTTTGGCCCCAGGACAAGTCGGACAGCAAACCAACCCCTAATCCCCTGATTTCCTTGATTAAGCTCAAGGGGAAAAATAAAAATAAAAGGAAAAGTTAAAGTTAAATAGGTATCTAAGGAACAGTTAAATAGACGAGTGAGAATGATCAATGGGGAATCAACTCAAAACTCTAATGAATGCAGTGGATGCTCTTTTATTTTGAATCTGTTACAGAACGCTGATAGTCTTCTTCTTTCTTTTTCTTTTCCTTTGAAGAAAACTGGAATAAATGGGGATTCAAATGACTAATACATTTTCGAACACCAAGAGTCATATTAGGATTAAGGCAAGCTCTTAAGAACCTTATAAATGATCATTCCTTAGAGTTCTTCCACATTCTAGATATGTGTTTAAGAGTTTTTGTGATTCATTCGATTCTAATATTTCACATAATAGATATCAGCTAGAGCTTTTGAAACTTGTAGACAACTATTAAATTTTAGAAGATAACTAAATATAATCATCGAAAAGTTGAGTGAAAAGACACATCAAAATGCAGAAGTGACGCAAAAAAAGACTTATTAAAGACGATACCGATACATGTATATAGATTGTGCCACCGCCCATTACATGCAAGAGAGAAGACAAGAAAAAGGAATATCCTATTGATTTAAACCTTTAACAATATTCAGATTCAATTGTGCAAACATGGATTTCAAATAATTAAAACAGAAACTCACAACATCCTGCCTACTTGATGTAATTCATGTTAATTAATTGTTGACACCCCAGAAAACAAAACACATAATAAAAATCAGGTTGTAATGATTGGTAAATTTTCTCTACACATACCTCAAGTGGCGCTAGTGATACTTCAAATTTTTTTCTCTTCCACAGTTATTATCTGTGGCAATGGAAAAACAAAACTGATTTGAACAGTGTTATTATGCTTAGCAGCTGCAAGAATGAATTTTCAGCATTCAATGTAGTAATTAGAACAGAGTTTAGAGCAAACATTATGGAAAAATGGTATCATATGTTTTAATAGAAATAGTTTCTGTAAAAAATTCTACGAAAATAATTTTCATCGAGTAACCCTTTATCCAATTAAACGTTGTGTTTAATGTCAGGCATTAAGCAATAAAAGGTCAGCCTAGTGTTCAAAGTTCCCACCGTTGTGAGTATGGGATGGATGCTTAAGAAAAATATCTCCTGCAGGTGATTTTATTTTTCTCGTAAAAAAATTTTTCAGAAAAGCATATTTTGCATATTTTAGAAGTCTTTTCCATAGAAAGAGAGCTTAACTTAAATTATAAGCATCCACCATCTTGACTATTGACATGTGATGTACAATTGCTGGGAAATCACCTTGGTCCTGCCAAAACCAAAAACTATTTTCCACAAATTGACGCAGGACATGGCAAAAAATAGTGCATAGAACAAGCTTAAGTTACCATAACTTAAGACTAAATATTGGCTAGCTCCAGAAGGAAAACAACTGGAATAAAAATTCTTTCAATTAAGATGTGACTTTGGTATATAAAGACTGAGTATTAGTAATAATCACAATATAAACATATTAAGGAAATGCTGACCAAATCCCACAAAATTAGTTTAAGAGCTTCAAGAACATGCCAAATAAATCTACTGTAAACCCAAGACAACAATATTTTAATTCTATACGGACAAACAACTACGGAAACTTCCTTTAATTGCTCATTGAATGCAAATTATGCTATAGCATTATAATCACGCTATCAGTTTGACTATCTACCACATTTGAATATATAAAAAGTGTACGTATAACAATATGCAAGTACAGTATCCTATGTGCTTGGTTACGGAAACAAATGTTCTACAGATATTATAAAAGCAAATAAGTACTGTATGCAGCTTTTTTTTCCAAGAAACTAGAACTGAAGTTTAACTTTTGAATAATATGGCATATTTCCATGCATCATTATTCAACTCACATGCTTCCATATATATTGAAACTTTTGTAAGGCAACCACATGCTAACAGTTGTCCACATTCAATATAAGAAATATTAACCCATATAATTGTTGAGTAAAATAATTGAGACAAAGTCAAAAGAGCACTATAGCATACTATAAAATAAAGCACATGTAAACTGAATATGAACTATATTTATCTCCATCTGTCAGCTAGTAGCACTAGAGAAATTAGAAATCAGCTAACTATTAGCAGTAAAATAGAGTAAAAATGACCAGCATATTATGGAAACTATATCATAGAGCTATGATGCAAAGATAGCAATACATAAATGTTAAATCAAGAAACCTTCTCTGGATGTATGTTTCATATAATTGATGGCCTAATATTATAAACCAACCAAGTTAGAAGTGATTACATTACCAAGCCCATCAAACACATTTCCGTATTAGAGAACTTGAAAGGCCACTACAATTTCAAACATACCAGAGATTCACAAGACATCTGTGATCCATATGTTAATCAGTAAACAGACACTGACTATAATGGTTAATGTGCTTGTATATCATCACTTTTAGCAATAAAACAGCCTAGGAAACCAAGGACCAGACCTTGGTTTCTCAAATAACTCTGTCCCCGTTGTAAGATGCGATAGTCAATGTATTCTACAAAGGTACCAATGACTGGCAGGAAAAGAAAATTAAAGACTGGAATGAGCTAGTAGCGTAATCTCAAGCAAATCCACTAAATCTTAGTGATTACTTCATCCAGCTAGAACACGACCATAACTGCCATCTCAACCATTTTTAGACTCATGGAAGTTTCCTCTATGATCCTAAAAGATATATTCTACTTGAGAAATTCCCTGGCGGTGTGGGAGCATCCAAGATATGGGTTCTGGTCCAGCAGGCCTGTACTCACTAGGATAGGCCTCTTCACTAGCTGCCACTCTAATGCTTACATTCTCACAATTGAATTAACAGATGTTGAATTACTTAGTATTTTGTCAACTTTACAATGTATATCCGTATCCTTTTTAAGTTGAAGGATCTTCTGTATTCAATCTAAAATTAAGTAGCTATAATTTTAATCAGGTCATCCCCTATAATCCCTATTCCTGCTATGAATCGACTTTCAAGAGTTCTAATGGGAATTTTTTTTTAATAACAATTGGATGTGTTATCACTTCATTAACTTTCAATGACATCAAAAGTCTGCAGAAAAACACGATTAACATAAATATCCTAACAAAATGTATCCAACTATACTACACCCAAATAAAATTCATATATATATATAAGCATTTAGCATTATCTGTTCCAAGTTGAATTAAATTTATGGAACGATTTAGCCATTAACGATACTTTTGGAGACTCCAACATAACTTTTTTACATTTCAAAGTCAAATCGTATAAGCAAAGTAACATAACCAACACAGTAGCACATAATGTAAACTTAACTCATATTTCAAAAGCGGGCCATATCACTGCATTTTATCAATTGAATGTGTGTGTGTTTTAACTTCCCCTAAAAATATATATCTTGCATCTGGATGGTAATGGTTGTTTGCAAGTCGATCCATTAGATTTGTTTCCCATCAAAATTAAACCCTTCAGATGGTAGACAGCCAGACATGAGCCTATGCTTCTTGCAGAATTGGAGATCAAAATGATCAATTGTCAGCTGACTTGTACAGCCAGTCGGACAAGAAATAATACAGACTTCAGAATTCAGATTGTAACAACAGATTCAATATGATTAGGAACTATAGCGAGGCGTAAACTGATATTTTTAGGATTAAAGAAAAAACAATATAATCTTTGCAGAAAAAGACTGCGCAAGTGCGGGTTGCTAAATGATTGTCAAAATAAGCACATAAAACAAGAAAAGACAGGTATAACTAACTAAATTAACTAGTGCAATAAAGTTAAAGGTGATGGCATTCGTCGTGATGATAAGTTGTGCAAAACTGTTATGGCAAAAACAAATAATCATTGTGAAACGAAATTTTGAATGTTGAATGCAGCCAAGCACTCTAAAATTATCGGGAGTCTTTTATAGGATGTCAGTCATTGAGTAATGGAAGCTGAGAAACTGAAGGAAACAACAGAGTTACAGTAAATATGGTTGAAGGTAACATGTTCTGTGTAAAACCGCATTTAAATGTTGCTGAAGATTTTATAGGAAATTACATTAGTGTTTCTTGCTATTCTGCTTTTAAAGGCAATGTCTCATAAGCAACATTGTGCATAAGCAAAAGGCTACATCCAAATATTTATGCCCCCTCTAAACTGCAGTACCTTGAACATAATTATTTCACTCATTATCAGCGTAGTCATCTGTCTTCATCACGAATGAAACAACCATCTTTGAACCTTTCCTAGCTTACTTAGAGTTGATGATACATCTAATTCATCACCAATACATGCACTTTTTGATTTTATCTTTTCATTTTCACCACTCATCCATCTGAATATACCACTCCGATTTTTCAGAACCTTTCAGATAAGT
>JAYMTF010006209.1:0-10553 GCA_036897485.1 Pelargonium nanum
TGTGGGGCCAAAAAATTTAGACAAACAGGACACTCATTTTGGGACGGATGGAGTATATAATAAATTTTTAACATGACACGAAATCAACACACGAATTGTCAACTCTAATGAACATATGATACATTTTAAATCAACAGTAAATTTAAGTAACGAGTGACTAAATGTCAGTACACCAAACGACTTAAACTAATTATCAACATATTGTTTCAAGCCCCCTAGGGGGTGGCGCAGTGGTCAAGACACACATCTCCACGTAGGAGGTCGTGGGTTCTAATCTCATTGCGTCGGGTGGGATGAGGTTTGGGTTTAAAGGGGAGAGCTATCCCCTGTTGTGTAGCTCATTTAATTTATAAAAAAACATATTGTTTCAACATCTGATTTAATTTTAAAATATTGTTTAAACGTGAAATATAAACTATATCATATGTAATCAATGTTGAATTTTCATCTAGTGTAGCCCCAACTAGATTGGTGGGTGTGTTATATTGTTAATTATAATAATTAGTTAATGAAAATGTGTGTAGTTAGTGAGTCAACAATGCTAATGAGAGGACTTGCAATTTTCTAAAAATTAGGAGATCTTTGTCTTAGGATATTGTCTAAGATGTGATAGTGACATTGTCTTGTAGTGGAGGACCTAAGATGGCTAAAAACAATTATATTTGTAATTATCAAATTTTACTTATAAGTGAAGATTAATTAGTGGGATGGGAAAAAAAATTATTTGTATTATTTTTTTCAATTAACTTGCTTAGAAGTAATTTTATTTGTTTCTTAATGAGGTTGGTCTTAAAATAATCAAATTGAAGATTTTATTAAATATATACTAGTATAAATTATGGCTTATATTTAATGGGTAAGGAAACAAATTTTTTAAAACATAATGAAATCGGTCGATTGTAATAGAGTACAACTAATAGAACTATTCAGTAGTCACTCAAGTCATGGGTCAAATTAGATCAAAATTACAAAAAATTATTATTATTTGTTGATAAAAATCACTCATATTTTGTGAAAACTAATAAAAATTAGTTGAAGTTTTGAAGTATACGCTCGATATATATATTTTTTATTAATTACTCAGTTGATCGTATCTCTCAAATTAGCAAACTCCAAAAAGTAATTAACCATTTAATTGCAAAAAAAATGAAAATTCCCCAAACATTTCATCATATTACACATCAATCCACCAAATTGCCCTTTTAACCTAAGTGGATCACTTTCTCCATAGATGGATCTTCTAGGTTCACACCCACCCAATACAAAGGAAAATGCAAGAAAATTCCAAGAAAGTTTCACAAATATATCAATTGACATTATTTTACAAAACCCCACAAAACCTAAACCACAACATGTCAATTTCACTTGTTTCTATAATGGAACAATTGGGTATTAACCAAAGCACTTTCTCATTGGGCACATCCTATATTATACCTTGTCCACTCTAATATTAAAATCTAGGGCCACCAAAAGTGCCCAATTAACAAATAGTAATGATGATGGCACCAAAATGAACTATAGAGTAAATTGGGGACAATATTAGGAGCCCCCAAGGACAAGCACTATGGACCCATTTCATTGGAGTCCTACCACACTTACCTAAACCCAATATAAATATAAAATATAAATATCTATTGAATTTAGCACGCTCAACATTAACATACTTATCAGAATAAACATTAACGAGAAATCATAGTATGATTGATTTGGCTTATCTAATACTGTGTTGTATATAGTCATTTTAACTCTTATCAAATAGTTAATTTAAAAAATAAGAAAAAAAACTCTTATAAAATAGTACAAATGTAATTTTAATTACATCATTACTACTTGCACCATTTTATTTATTTATTTAACTTTTGCTTCTTGACATCATCAATACATTAGAATGATGTAAAATACCAAATACTCTAAAATCTAAAAGATAAAAAATAACAAAAGACAAAACAAATAGAGGGTAGAGAAATGTTATCTACCACTAAATCAAAATTCCATTTTTGCATATTTTATTAGGCTTTGAGATCATCCACTAGTCTAATTTTTAGGTTGGATCAAACAAGTTTATACAATTTATATGTAAAACTAATTAAGATATGCAACTCATACAGATCGACTAATTTTTGGGACAATCAAATCCGTTACAAATAAGTACAATTGAATCAAAATCAAAATTACCCTTTCTTTAACCTAAGCTCAAAAAATTTGATTGGTGACCTCTACCTCCGACTATAACTGACAAATTGAACTTAAATTTGCGAACGCATGAAACCCGACTGACATTGTTGCGGGTTTGGACCTCATAACATAAACTCAAAAATGTTTAGGTCAATCTAACCCGCAATCCGCATCTCTTGCAGGTCATATTTATGCTAAAATAATTCAACCAGAACCTAAAACTCTGATCCGAAATCTGAATTGCTTGGCCTACCTCCCACTAACCCAACTCTTGTTGCATGCGTGTTGAAATTTTGAAAAATACAAACACAAAATTACCATTTTACCCTTCCCACCATATACCATCATTTTTAAACGTTGCAACTTGTTACTTTTATTTAATTAATCAATATTATCACAAACCCATGTTATAAATACACAGATTCATCTCCTTATTCCCTCATATTTTCCTACTTTCACACCCAAAAAAAACAAAAAAACAAAAAAAAATCTTTCTTGAGCTCCAAGCAAAAAATGGGCAATTGCTATGCAACAATCTGCACAACCAGTTCTTCTCTTTCAGTGGTGAAGCTTGATGGCAAGTTATTACAATTCAGGACATCAATTCTTGTTAAGGATGTTCTGTCCAATCTCTCCGGCGCCGGCGCCGGTAGCGGAGTTTCAAGAAAAGCCAAGAAGCTTCTTGGGCCTGACCATGAGTTGAGATTGGGGCGAATTTACTATATTGTCCCTTACAATAGTTCTTCGTTTGGCCGTACAGACCAAAAAGAAGTGAGAGTCTCGTGTACTGAACGGTCCTCTTGTAGTTCGGGTTTAGAAGTTTGTACCAAGAAAGTCGAAAAAGATGGTTCTTGTGGTGTGAAGAGGAGGATTAAGATTGTGATCACCAAACAACAGCTTCAAGATTTGTTGTCGGAGAAGATATCGGTGGAAGATGTGATCTCCGGGACCGGAAAAGGGGTGGACTCGCCGGAAAGTTGGTCGCCGAGGTTGGAGTCAATTCCGGAGGGAAGTGAGTGACGTGGCAGAGATTATTAGGGTTTAGACTGATTGATTTAGCTTTTAGTCTTTTTTTCATGACTTTTCTTCGTGAAGCTAATATGATTCGAACTCACGATCAACACAACAACATAAATTTGTAATATACGGACTTGAAAAGTAATGTAGATACAAAGATGTTGGAATTAGAGTCCGTAACCATTAGTGATGTGATCGGAAAAAATATATATATTAAAAACATTAACTCTATAAGTCGTGTTTCTATTAACAAAGTGTGATGCTTGAACTATCATATTCTCGTTTTAATAATAAAAAAATAATCTTTTGAGTTTGGTATGTATATGGAGCTGGTTTTGCAGGTTTCAGATCGAGTTTGGATCAAGTTTTCTGGGTTCTCGTTGGCTTTGACTAATCTGAACCCGACCGGAAAGAGGATGTTTCTTGAGTTTCACATGGAGCTTGCAATAAACACGACACGCCTAGTAATCGTGTTGAATCTCGTCTTGTTGCGGCATAAAACCGAAGAAAAGTGAAAAAAGTGTGGCTGCTGGGATTCGAGCCCAGGTCTCTACGGCCACAACGTAGAATTCTAACCACTAAACTACAGCCACTTTTGTGTCCCACTTTCAAATTCAAACATAATTAACCCAAAACAGCCTCCTCTTATATAACAACACAAAAAGTCACAAAACAACCTTAAAACAAAACCTTGTTAAAGCTACTCAAGCCATCACAAAAAAAAAAAAAAAACATCCTCAATTCCCTCTCTGATTCAACCACTGCATAGCCAATGCCATCTCCGGCCGGCCACCCGAGCTCACCAGCCTCGTCGGGCTGCTACTCCCGCTACTATCCGACAACGACACCAGTGTCTTCTGCAGAACCCCAGATGGTGATGACACTGCTGAAGCTTCCTCAACACTGACATTGCCTCCAACATTGTATAAGCTTGGTCTCAACACCTCAGCTAGTGGAGAGCTGATCCAGCTGTTGGAGTAGAGTTCTTGATTCGAATCGGTCGTCACAGCCAATCCCATTTGGATCTTTTCATGATCTTGAACATTGTTTTTGTTGTTGTTCATGCTGAGAGTGAGTAGTGAAGATGGTGAAATGCAGTTCTTGTTCTTGCTAGGCCATTGCTCGTTGTCGTCTTCGCAAGAACTGAGAGGATCAGTGTAGTGAGAGTTCAGATTCAGAGGACATATTGGACCCATTGGAGCTGAAGGTTCAGCTTTCATCACCATCCACTCCAGGCCCCTACATTTTCCAATACAGAAACCACCAAAATCAAGTACTTTACATGATGTTGATAAAGCAATACATTTAAGAAAAAAATATCGGGCAAACCAACGAGAAAACGACAACTCATCATCTAACTCTCATACCCGTCCCAGTGAATTTGTTTCTCTGTATATATGTAGGAGTAGGACCCTTTGATTCTATTTGTTTTGGTTTCTAGAGACAACAACAAAACCCAGTTCAGAAATCCTACAAGAAACTTCAAGACAACTCAAGATTCCCTTTGATTCTATTTGTTTTGGTTTCTAGGTTCTCTTTTCCTTCACCTTTTGGGGACAAAAAAAAGGCGACCCGGTGCACGAAAGAGGGGGATATGAGTAGGGTCGTAAACTTTTTCTCTTGACTCGAACTCATGACCTCAAAGTCGATACAACAATTTTATTGTTTCACCGAGACTCTATCCTTGATCTTAAAACTTCAAAACAACTCAAAAGTCGGGATCTTCATTTCCCTAACTTTCTCGAGGATATAGAAAGGGCGATTCAATACACGAAATAGTGAGATTTGGGAAATGTTCGTTTTTCTAACTCAAACTCTTGACCTCAAAGTTGTAACACCAATTTAACTGATATATCAAAGACTCGCACAATACACTACTTTCGTCTCTCTGACCGTTTTAAGCTTCTCCAACTCAAAAACCCGTGATTTCACAACCACAAGGTCACAAGGCAACAAACTTACATTTCTGCCTCACACTCACTTTCTCATGGCAATCAAGTGAAACCTTGAATAGCAAGAAAAACAGTACACTACTATACCAACCAATTGATCATTCACTGACCCACCTGGGTACAAGCTCCAAGGTTGTGGCTTTTTCACAGGACTTGTCAAGACCCATGATTTGCTGGTGGTTTAGCTCATGGTAGGCCTGTGGGGTTGCACATCTGGGAAGCTGAGATGCAGAGCCATAGTTACTGATGGTGGTAGGATCAGAACAATCTGCAGTCAATGGAGGTGTAGGAATTGGAAGAGTGAGGCTCTGGTGGTGGCTGATCTTGGCCTTCTTGGTGGTTGTGGTGGTGTTGGCATTGTGTTCCACAGGCTTTCTTGAACGGGGACGGCCTCTATGGAGGTGGCGCTCGCAGTACTTCTGGTCAGGAGCAACGTCTCTCGAGCACCGCCATTTCTTCCCATCAGTCCTCCTGCACCTTCCTGGTTCGGGATCTGTCCCTCCTGAAAACCTCAGCTTGAAACTACCACCCACTGCTCAAAACAACAAACACAGCCCCAAATCCAAAACCCGATCAATCTATGTTTATGTGATCAAGACCCACGAATCAAGGAACTGAATTGAGCAAACCCATCATGAAGATGAAGCAGCTTAAATGAGCTAAAGTGAAGAACCCATAGAAGAAAATTGGAATTTTTTTGCACAAACACTGAATTCACCATGATCGTAATGAAAAGGAGAAGATATTTAGACCTCCTCAGGGCTCAAAGAGAGCTAATGTGAAAAACCCATAAGAGAATAATGGAGTTTTTTTGCAGAAACAATGTGATAATCAAACACAAACACTTATAGAGGAAAAAGGAAGAAATTTAGACCTCCTCAAGGCTCAAAGAGAGGTAAAATTAAGAACCCAAATGAGGAACTAGCTTGTAGCTAGCAAAAGATGGAAGTTTTATGTGTAATAATCAAGCACAAACACTGAATTCACCAAACCCATAATGAAAAGAAGCAAAAGGTAACAAATTTGGTCCTCCTCAAGGCTCAAAGAGAGCTATAAACCCATATGAGAAACAAGCTTGTAGCAAGCCAAAAATGGAAGGTTTTTGCATAATAATCAAATACAAATACTGAATTCACCAAACCCATGACGAAAATAGGAAAAAGGGAAGAAATTTAGACCTCAAGGCTCAAAGAGAGGTAAAGTGAAAACCCACATGAGAAACAAGCTTGTAGCAAGCAAAAGATGGAAGTTTTCTGTGTAGTAATCAGACACAAATACTGAATTCACCAAACCCATATTGAAAAGAAGCAAAAGGAAACAAATTTGGTCCTCCTCAAAGCTCAAATAGTGCTAAAGTGAAAAACCCATAAGAGAAACAAGCTTGTAGCATAAGTTTTGTGTGTGATAATCAAACACAAACACTGAGTTCACCAAACCCATAATAACAAAGATATACCACCACAAGGCTCAAAGAGAGATAAAGTGAGAAACCCATGTGAGAAACAAGCTTGTAGCAAGGAACCAATAAATTTGAACAATATTTACATAAACAAAAGGTTGTTTAACAAAACCCATCATGCAAAAAAGCAAACAAAAGGGAACAAATATAGTCCTCCCCAAGGCTTAGAGAGGTACAGTGAAAATCCTATATGAAAAACAATCTTCTAGCAAGGCAAGCAATAAATGGAACAATATTGCAGAAACAAAAGGCTGTGTAACAATCAAACACAAACAATGAACTGACCAAACCCATCATGAAAAGAAGCAAAAGGGAACAAATTTAGACCTCCACAGTAGTCAAAGAGAGGTTAAAGAAAAAACCCAAATGAGAAACAACCTCATAACAAGCAAGCAATAAATGGAACAAAATTGCAGAAACAAAAGGCTGTGCTACAATAAAGAAGAGAAAAGGAAAGGCTTACATGGAGATTGGGAAGTAGCAGCAGCTGATTCTGAGACTGAGAGGGATCTGGCAATGGGCATGAAGAGATCAGGAGGCACAGGAACAGAGGCCATCATGTACTTGTAAATCATGGCTTGTCTCTGGAGCTCTTTCCACTGAGCATCTGTAAAAGGAAACCCCAAAGATGCTGCCATACCTCCTGCAGCTGAAAACCCATCAAAAAAACACTCACACTTATCTTCATCATCAATGTGTCCTAATATGACCTTGAGAGAGAAAGGTCACACCTTTTCTTATTTTTATATATAAATAAATGTTTTTATTGACTCCAAGAAAAAAGAAACACCAACCTGGGGATTTGAAGGCTGAGAGATGGTGATGGTGATGATGATGAGAAGTAGCAGCAGAAGCAGAAATGTCAAAAGGCTGCTGTAGAGTTCTTACACCAAAACCAGGAACAGCAACAACATTGTATACATCTTCACCACATGATGGAAATGGACGGCTCTGATCATGATCAACCATCATCATGTGGTGGTGGTTATGGAGACTATAAGGGTTTGATTCACTACTTTTCAACTTCACACCCAAACCAAAACCCTCACCAGCTCTGCCTCTACAGCAACTATCACTAAAACCACCACTCATGTTGAAAACAAGGAAAAAGAACCAAACTTTCACCAACAAAACTCTAAAGAGCTTCTTTGAAAAAAGCTGTGCAAGCTTAAATGGACTAATGGGTTGTTTTTCTTTTTTCTGGTTTCTTGGGTCTCTTATTATACAAATCTAGATCTGGTTGGTGCTGATTTTGTGAGAGAATCAAGATGTGGGGTTGGGGTTTTGGAGATGATGGGTTGATTCTAGCTCTCTTTTTCTCTGCCTTGATTTGCTTCCATGCTTCCAACATTCGCACCAACCATCATACATGTTGCTTATGATGCTACTAGACAAAATTTACTCTCTCTCTCCTCTCTCTCTCTCTCATCATTATTGTGGCATCTATCGTTTTCTGCATGAAAAGATAAAACATTTGTACTAAAACCATCATGCCATGATTTGGGTTTTATGAATTTGTTGGCTTTTTTACCTCCACACCTTCAAGTTAAAAACTTTGATATTTTGGTTTTGGTTTCACAAGTGCCTGTGTACAGCTAGCTTTTCAATCATGGAGGTCTATGTTAGCTGAAAATGGGCTTGGGGATTTTTTTGGGAATTAACCTTGGAAATGAGGTTTTAGTGAAAAAGTAATTCAAGTTCTTGAAATTTAATCACATGCAAAATGACAAGGATTGATGTTTACATTTTGTTGTTACATGTTTTTGTTTTTACAAAATTAAAATAGAGAAAATAAAGTAGTAACTTCTTAAAAATTCTTAAATTCTAAATTATGGGTAAAGTTTTTAGTTTGGTTTCTCAAATTTTGCATGATTTTTTAAAATCTAAAATAATCCTTAAAATTGTATATATTAACTTATATTGTACTTAATTGTTAGTTTTCAATATTTTTTCTGCCAAACGGTCTAACTTGAAATAAAAAATATATTCAATTATTTTGATGGTGCGACAAGTCAAACGTCAGTTGCGTTAGTCATTTAATATATTCTAGCCGTCAAGTCAATAAAATAATTAATTAATATATTTTAAATTTAACGTTAGACCCTTCAACAAAATCTAGCGGGAGTAGCCATTTTATTTTCATTTTTAAAAACTAAAAATAGATTCATATAAAAATGTTTTGGGACCAAATTAGTATTTTTTTTACTTAACTATCTTAAATACTCACTTTTCATAATATTTTGGTTAAATTGATTGGATTATGACTTGGATTTAGAAATATCAAACAAAAAAAATAATATTTTTAACCTTATAGTATCTTTCCACAAGAATTAAAAATGTTAGAGAAAGATGTGACAAGACATGAAAATGGAGTGTGCAGCTTGACAAATAGATGGATAAGCATGTTGTGGGCTTGAGGACAAGACAACAACAACTATTTAAACATATATTAAATATTTGTACTATAAATAATTATGAGATTTTGATTGGACCTTTTTGAGATAACTAATTTTAAAAAATATATATATTTCTTGAATTGCATGTAGCTTTGTTGCCATATTTTTATTGGGTGAATAAAAGGCCATAAATAGTAGTGACAATAATAAATTTAATAATATGTTTCATTTTGTGAGTTCATTGAACAAAGATGGATATTTATTTTCTCAACCAATTCCATTGTTTCCAATGGTATTTTTGTCTTCTTTCATGAGATTTTTGTTTGAATAATAGTTTTTGGTTTTTTATTTAACTTATCTTCATTGAACTTTGGAGTTATTTGATAATAACTATTAAAAATATATTTGTCTCATTTTTATTATTTTAAAATTATTTTAAACAGATAATAACAAACATGTATAGTAATAATATTATTTTATAAATTTCTCATTTATAAGACATACAATAATAAATTTTGCCCAATTTTTAGGTTAGAGTAAATTTGCAACCAAATGATGAGAGGTTAAAATGGAGAATGAACCATCCCTATCACAAGGATACATTTACAAATAAGCAAATCCTATACTTTCTATTTCCATTTTAGTCCTTCCAAATTCCAAATATTTGCAAAAAAAGCCCTTACTTTTATCATCTTGCTTTAAATTAGGGTCTTGTTTAAAATTATCATACAATTTTTTTTATTTAAACAGGATGCATTGATTCAACATAGAACACGAATACACCACAACTACACAATATGTGAGTTTAAACAAGCTTATTTCGTGTTGTGCTATGTTACGTTGCATATTAACAGATATAATCTCAATTAAATTAGAAAAATAAACTAATTATCCTAAAAAATACTATTAACTTTTTTTTATTTTTTTATTTTGAGGTGATGATTGATGAAGCTGCCACCGCCAAGGAAACAAACCTACTTCATCTTATAAAATTATATATTATTATCATCTTATAAAAAAAATATTATTATTTTTGAAACTATAATAATAATATTATTATTTAGAATACATTAAATTGGGTGGGCCATTTAAATAATAATTTGATTTGCTTCTTTTCAAGAAGCATGTGGTTGGGGTCCTTGGGGATGGGCTTTAATACCATTTTGGGACCACATGCTTTCATGTTTTCTCTATCTTCTTATCTCTCTTTTCACTTTTTTTTCTCATAAAAATAATCTATTTTTTTAGTAATTGAATGATTTTCTAACTATTATATAAATAAAATATTGTACAAAAATATTTGTATAAATTGACATATCAAGTATGAATGTGAGCACAAATATATGACCCGCCTCTAGTAAATTTGGTGGTCCAACCATATTTTACAGGTTAAAATTTTAAAACTAATGACATATTTGAAAGATGTATAGATTAGATTTTGATATTCGATATTTAATTTTTATGTTTACTACATAATAATCAAAATATTAAAAATATCAAATGCTCAACTTTTATAAATATTTTAAATTTTCATAATTAAATAGTATAAACGAA